>CAUYRH010125231.1:0-13288 GCA_963574655.1 Perodicticus potto | reverse complement strand
GCTAATCTTACTGGAGTTAGATGATATCTCAAAGTAGTTTTGATTTGCATTTCTCTGATGATTAAGGATGGTGAGCATTTTTTCATGTGTCTGTAGGCCGTGTGCCTGTCTTCTTTAGAGAAGTTTCTCTTCAAGTCCTTTTCCCAATCTGAGATGGGATCACTTGTCCTTTTGTTGCTAATATGTTTTGAGTTCTCTGTGGATTCTGGTTATTTAACCTTTTCAGAGGCATAACCTGCAAATATTTTCTCCCATTCTGAGGGCTATCTGCTTGCTACACTTACTGTGTTCTTAGCAGTGCAGAAGCTTTTTAGTTTGATCAGGTCCCAGTAGTGTATTTATGGGGAAAAGGGCAAGGGAGGGGAGGGAAGGGGGGCGGATGGGGGAGGGAGGGCGATTGCTGGGATCACACCTACTGTGCATCTTAGAAGGGAAAAGGTAAAACTTACTAAATGTAGAATACCAATGTCTACATATAGTGATTATGAAAATATTTCAGATTGTGTATGAAGATTGCACTAATGTACACAATTATGATTTGCATATGATTATGATTTAATAAAAATTAAAAAACATAAAAAATAAAATAAATAAATAAGTATTTGTGGAGTGACTGGATTAATGAATATACTTCTTTTCTAGAGGACAGAGTCTTTTATATGAATCCTCATAGCATTCCTGCCTTATAGGCAAGGCACTTTTGAGAACTGCCTCTGTGGCTTTCTGAATGATAGAATTGCTGGTCAGTGGTAAAGCAGGGGTTGACCTTGGGTCTGTCTGACTCTACACCTGCACTGTTAAAGCCTTGGCTATATTTCTTCCTCTTAATTTGCAACCATAAAACAAAAGGACTGGACTAGATTAATTCTCATAGCGTATCCAGCTTGGAAAATCCTATAATTCCATATTAAACCTATATAAAATAAATCATTTTTACTACTTTTAATTCTGAAATCTAGTTTATTACTTTTATTTAACCAATCTTTATTGGATTATGCTTTAAAATTATATTGGAATTATTAATGGAACATATTTTTAAAGCATATTTAAGATAAATAATTTTAAACAGATGAAAATGTATACCTAAAGATTTTAGTCTAAGCATTGCCATCACACTGCATATTAAGTTATATCATTGTCTAAATTTAGAAGATTTCTAAAAATTGAAAAGCATCTTTCTGGAGAAAATCTAGGAAAGAATGATTAATTTGGAAAAAATTATAGAATTGAGCAGAACTAAGTAGATTACTGAATCCTATGGAAATTATTGAATGTGTTTTACAAGAGCATCAAACTGCTACCAACATTAAAAACTACTACTTGAGATTTGCTCCTAAATTTTGTTTTGTTTTAAAGTATCCTTCTGATAATGCCTGAGAACAACATGCCAATCATTGCCATAGTGTTAAAGGACGTGCAACCCATGGAAGAGGAAAGAGTGGGTAACAAGGCAGGTCTTAGGTTTAGGAAGAATTAGTTTCAAAACTACATCTCAGTTCTGTGATCTAGAGTGGTTTCACAGAACCTCAATATCCTCATCTGCATAATGGAGATAATAATACCTGCCTTTTAGAATCATTGGAATTATTCAATGAGACCACGCATATGATACCCTTAATACAGTTCTTGGACCAGAGTTAGTGCTTTGTATATAGTAGCTATGACTACAAGTAGTAGTATTATGTTGACGTCTGACAAATCTGCATGCTATTGTGTCTGCATTCTGAGAATGCTAATTCAGAGGCAAGTGGAGAATTTTTAAGGGTTAGGAAGATTCAGGCTAGATGTTTTATGAAGTCAGTAGTTCACATGGTTGTCACCTGTTGTGGTAGACCCCAAGAGAGCTTTATCTTTGTCTAGACATGCAAGAAATTTTGAACCAGCTGGCATTCTTTGAAAGAACTGGCAAACAGATAAATACATTAGAGTCTTTTTTGTTTGTTTCTAGATTCTCTTCTGTATCTGATCTCTCTTTCTTGTCTGAAAATATTATAATGCCCCTGAGTTGTAATTCATAGATTCACCTTTTCTAACAAGAGAGACTTGGTTAGATTCAGAGCTGTCATTCCACAAAGGGGAGCTGAATTTAAGACGTTGTAACTACAGACCCCAAATCTTAATTTTACTGTATCCATTGTGATCACATAGTTGTTGGGGCATGTAAAACTCTCAGAGCAATCCTAAGCATCTTGTAAGAGCTCAATAAACAATGCTGCTGCCATTGTTATTGTTAATTTTTAGTATCACCATCATCTTACAATAACATCATCTTGTTTCTTGACCAAACCACTTTTCTGGTTCCTCCTGGGTGGAACCAGATTAGAACATTGGTGCAGTACAACCAAGTCTTCCTGTGAGGAGAGTCAGTCACAAAGCAAGAGAAAGTCACCAGGCAAGCCAAGTCAGGTATGACCCCTTAGGTAGATCCCTGCTGGACTAACGTAGAGTTGCTATGACTTAGCCTCTATGGCACCTACCAGGTTTCACCTAACAGATTTTCACTTGCATGTGACTAGGAGAGTTGAGAACACTACATGTGTTCTCTCATTTTAGGCAACTTCATATTCTTTGTCTTGTTTAATTCTCAAAATCAGTGCTTCCCAATTGTTGTATTCAGCTTTACAGGTAATTATACTCTTAGCTCTTGAGGACAGCCAGTACCACTCAGCTGGTCACCTGGCTATCCTCATGGGCCTAATAAATGTAATTTTCTGAGCATACTGAGAGGAGCATATACCAACCCCAGGAGTTAAATATTTTCCATATTTTAAAGATGTGGGGGAAAGCCTGAGATAAGGAATGTGCCCAGTATCTTATAGTTATTAAGTATATGTAGGAACAGGTAGTCTCTCTGGTTTTCTTCCAGACTGCATTAGTCACAGATTTTCCCACATCTGCTTGTCCTCACTTCAAGTATAGCATGTGTCATCTTAATTCAGGATTATTTATTATACATCACTGTAATACCATCACCTACCAAAGAAATACAACCGAATCTATAAAAGCACTTGGCACATGGGAAATACACTTAGCAAATACTCACTCAGTAAAAGAGGAAAGGGATTTCCATATCGTATGTGCATTTCACTTTGCCATACTGCTTCTTTTAAATAATTTTTACAAGGTTATTGTCTCTTTCGTTTGATGGAAAATGAGTAGTTCATATATTATACTCAGATGTTACTGATGTACTATTTTAGAGAGGTTATTATAAAAAGTTGAACTCATTTGGGAATGCTTTTATGATATTATTGCCAAGGAAGTGATATTAATCAAAAAGTATTCATTAAATGCATGTAGAATATCAAGTGTTATTAGCAGGGTGACACAGGGGATGAAGAAAATGTACATGGTGTTATTTTTGTCCCAAATGAGCTTCCAGACTCATTGGGGAGATATGAGTGAACAGAGGGAAGATAAAATAACAAAGTGATGGTCTGTAGAAATTCTACAACAATGCAGAAAAATACAGATTCAGAGCAGAAGAGGCTGGGTTTGAATCTCAACACTATCAAATATTAGCTGTGCTCAATCTTGGTTAAAAAACTCAATTTATTGACCCCCAGATGTTCTCATCTATAAAATGGAGGAATAATAGCTACCCTTAGGGCCGTTACTAGGATATATGGAAAAGCACTTGGTACAGTTCTTAAAACATGACAGTCATTCACTTCAATCATTTGACAAATATTGACAGCACCAGTATCTTATAGTTATTAAGATATACTTGTGTGCAGATCTTTTTCTATTAGCCAGGAATACAGGGATGAGCAAAACAGATGATATATGTTCCCTTCTCATGTGGACCTTGCCTTCTGATGAGAGATAAAAACTAATTCTCTTATCATACAAGTAAACATAAAATTATGGCTGCATTAAGTACAGTGAAAAAGAAGTATAGGAGGCCAGGAGAAAATAACATGGAGGCTTCTAAGAAAGTGACATTTAAATGAGACTCACAAGGATAAAGACAAGTTAGCCAGGCCAAGGGTGTGGAGAGGGGAGAGTTTTGTAAACCAAGACTGAGAGGTTGGTGGGTTTGAATGACAGAGACAAAACCAGTATGGTTTAGAATAGAAGAAATAGGGACCTTCTTTTCCCTTTACTTACAAAGCACACTTGGAATTCAAAGAAGACAGTACTTATACAAAGTTCAGCCAAAGAAGAGATCGTGTGATACACAGAAGAGATGTGGCACCATAATAGTAAGCTTGAATTGCTGGAGAAGGAAATTGCAAGAACAATTCTACTGAGTCTTGGCTGGCTGAACAGCATGCCAGTTTCTGAAATGCAGACCAGCATATGCCAAACTTCATTAGCTAAAGGGCACACCAGGGAGACAGTCTATCCTCCATTTCTGTGTGGCCTTGGGCATGTTGACTTAACTTCTCTGAATCTAAGAATCTTGTTTTAAAAAAGCAACATTATAGATTTGTGGAAATAGAAGGATATACTCTATGTGAATATGGGACATAGTGTCTGGTAAGTTAGCTTACCTTCCTTTATTTTCTGCTTCCATTGCATTTTTCTTTCCTATAATACATTTCACTTTTATTGTATAATAGATGAACTTCTGGTTAAGACATGAGTTAATTAACACATCGCCTGTGTTGCTCACAGGTGTAAATTTTTTTTATGCTAGTTTGGGGATAGCTCAAAATCTCTCTTGCTTGGCGTACAAATAAATGATTCATGTGTGGAATGTCATTCTTGTTCATGATCTCCATGGTGTAAAAATATACTTAGCCATATCTGGCCAGTGTAACATGAAAAGAAGTGACTAATGTTGTGTGTATGAGATCCTCCATGAGATTTAAATGGTGAGTAATTTCATTAGGGCCCTAATGACCGTTAATAGTTGTTATTGATTTGTCCTCAGTGGAAAGATCTATTTTTTCTGCCTGATCTGAATTACTATGGTTCATAATACAGAGATAATTTCAACACTGAGTTAGCATTTTGCCCCTGTAATAATTTGTTTTAGTTCCATATTTGTATCAACTTATAACTAAATTTAGACACTCTAATATTACCATAGTTTATCCAAAATGATGGTGGAGTTATATAGTCTGTTATTTTTCAGTAGGAGGTAAAGAGTTATTCTTCATTACATGCTTGATAAAAGCAAATCTCTGGCTCCCCTGCACCCTGTTATTATTAGTCTGCTTTTCTCTCTATGCCCCTTGAAATCTTAAGTCTTCTGCTAGATCTTTATGAGAAAAACTCCCAAATCTCCTGCCACCATAACCACCAAACTCCAGTGCTATGTTTCTAAACACCTGCTGGATATTTTCAACCTGAAAACCACAATATCACTAAAGAAGCAAGATAAATGCAGTGGTTTCCAGGATTCGGAATGAACTGGCTGTACAGAAGCCAATTCTTATATTTATTAATATAAGAAGAAAGACATTGCCTTCCACAGAAGAATAAGGCCACTGCTCACTAGCCCAGGAGGGAGGCAACCTGGGATGGAATTACTCTATCTTTCCCTTCACACCCTCTAATCACTCAAAAGAAAGTCATTCCACTTCCAAAAGGAGCTCTTGTTCATGTCTGCTCCTCTGGTGTTCTGGGAACCATTATCACTATCATCTTAGCATTATTTTTAACTCTTCTCTCCCCTTGCTTCACATCTAGTCAACTGTAATATCTGTTAGATGCTTCTCTTGTAGTCGTCCCCTAATGTCTCTTAAATATCACCCTTCTTCTTTGTTCCTATCACTACAATCCAAATTCCAGACCTCATTACCTCTTATTTAGCTTACTGTGTTTCTCAGTCAGTTTTCCCATAGCCATTGTGTTCCCTCTCCAGTCTGTCTTACACACAGCTGCTAGATTACTCTTTCTGAATTAAGGAAATGATCCCATAATCCCCCTGAGAAAAGGCATTTATTTAGTGGTCCTCACTGGCTATGAGATTTGTGCTGGTATATTCTCAGTGCCCTTCCAGTTGCACTCAATACCCTTCTCCACTTTGCTGTGCACCCTGGGAATCAGATGTGTATAGACTATATCCATAAATGAGTCCCTGATATCTCGTTTCTTGCTAGGTTCTGCTTCCTGCAGTAGCTAACTCAGGGATGCTTGACCATCCTTTGTGAGTTTACCTTAACCTTGCCTGTCCCTTGTGCTATGGTTTGAATGTATTTGTTCCTCCAAAATTCTTATGTTAGAACTTTAAACCCCAAGGTGATGGTGTTAAAAGCTGGGGCCTTTGGGGAAGTGATTAAGCCATGAAGGCTCTGCCCTCTTCAATGGATTAGTGCTTTAATAAAAAAGGTTGAAGAAAGTGCTCTAGGCCCCTTTTGTCCTCCTACCTCTTCTGCTATGTGAGGATACAGCCTTTTTACCCCCTCTACCGTGTGACGATATAGTAAGAAGGCACCATCACGGAAGCAGAAAGCAGCCTCACCAGACTGTGATTTCTCCTGGCACCTTGATTTTGGACTTCCCATCCAGAAATGTGAGAAAATAAATTTCTTTTCTTTATGAATAACCCAATTATCAGGTATTCTGTTATGGAGATAGGGATGGATTAAGGTATCTTGTAAATGGTCCCTTTTTAAAACCTTTCTTTATTCACTCCCTTTTGAATGTACCATCTGTTTCTTCTAGGTCTCTAACAAAGATAAGAAATAAGAGAAACCTCCTTAGTGAACTGTTAAAAGCCCTCCACATCTAGAGACACCACCCTCCCTTTCTGTTTAGTTTCCATTCCTATTGTGGCATAACTTTAATCCCATTCAAAATAAAATAGTTCTAATCCATGGACCTATTCCAAGTTGGCTGCTTTGGTTCCTTTATACTGGTGGTGTGCAGGGTAAATGTTTAAGAGCCTGTTCTCCAAAAAGATAAGCCCTGATTCATATGACTAGTTTTAATCCACCAACATGATGCCTCTGAACTCAGACTGAGAAAGAAATGCTTGCAGTTGACTTAGAATACCACTGCTCTGCACACCTTTCCCCCTCCTCCTTGGATGCTCTGAAGGTCCCCATCTCCCCCTTCCCCAGTGGTGCCTTACACAGCAGAAGAGTTGCTCAGTACACTATTCCAATTCATTACTGTCATTCCTGTGGCCATTTGGAATGGTACAAAACCCTAATTACCGAACACATGTTGATGGTAACATTTCTTTGCCCAGAATTTTTTGGTGAGTGCTAACATGGGTGCTGGTTAGATTTTTGAGACTTGAAAACCCTGAATTGAAAAGAAGCTACTTCTCACATTTTATGCCAAGTTGTTGAAGCTTACTACTTAAATTTGCTTAATTCTCTAAGAAAATAATTCTTAGTTTTTGATGTTGTTTTCAAATTACAATTTGTATTATCCTCATTTAAATAAAATTTCAAGTAACAATAAACCACCACTAAAGATATTTTCTCAATTTGTAGCCATTTGAGCATTCCATAGTTTAAATTATGTCCCCATAAACCTAAAACTCTACAGAAACTTCTAAGGTGCATGGGAGTCCTAGACAGACAAGATTGCACTGTAATTTATTCTACAGTGTATTTTGTTAAGAAATAACCTTTTGGGCAGCACCTGTGGCTCAAAGGAGTAGGGTGCCAGCCCCATATGCCGGAGGTGGCGAGTTCAAACTCAGCCCTGGCCAAAAACTGCAAAAAAAAAAAAAAAAAAGAAAAGAAAGAAATAACCTTTTTATTTAGTCAGTCTTCATTAAAAAATGATTTCTATATTTAAGTTCAAAGCATAACTACAGTTTCTATTAGAAAGTTTATTTTGCTTCATTAAAAAATAATTTCTAAATTTAAAGTTCAAAGCATAACTACAGTTTCTATTAGAAAACCAGGAGGTAAAGAGGTAAAGTACTAAACATGTAACAGCAGTAGCTTATTTTATATTTTAATGGTTATAAATGATAATATGGATGTTCAATTCAAATTGCTCTTTTTACTTTTAATTTAATAAATGCATTGAAGAGAAACTACAGAATGTGTTATGATTTATTAATATTATGCTTGCTGGCATTTTAATGTCATCAGCTGTTCCTTCGCACCATTTGATTACACAAGGCCCTAAACTGCGTAATTAAGGACCATCCCACTAATGTGCACAGCTGGATTTATGGTGTCCAGGTCATCCACCATGTGAGCATTTTGTGTTTTGGACCATTAGTTTCAAATGCATCCTAAGATATGGGAACACACTGGCATCAAGGAGAATCTATAATAAGAAACTATTTCAAATTCAGGGAGGTAGCTTTCACTTGATTTTAATTTACTAAAACAATTTAAAAACTTGATTAGCAGAAATCCTAATTAACTAGATATTTTTCCCCCTGGAGTCCAGTTTTAGAAGAAAGGGGAAAATTAGAGGAAAATAACTTAACCAGAGCTTTAGATTAAAAAATAAATTCCAATATGAGTTCATTATTGGGGTCTTAAAAGAAAAATATCTTAATAAAGAATATATAACTATCCTTATCAAAGGCAAGAAAGTAGATATTAAAGTTTAAAACTGAAAGCCTTTTAGGAAACCTTCAGAAAATTAAACCAGAAAATTACATTTGCAAATTCCTTGAGCCTAATCTTCTAGTTAGCCAATGTTTTACTCTACAAGTTAATGTTCATCTGAGTGTCTATGTATCTAAGAGAATAGTGTAGTATATTCTTGGAAGTCCAATAGGACAATTGAGATGGAAAGGGCCATGTGCTGACTTCATCTCAGCTCTTTCCTCTATTACCTGTGGGAATTCTGACACCACTTGGATTAGTCATGATTCTTCAGAGAACTAATAGGATGGAGGGATGGTGAGGGAGAGAGAAAGCTTCATGACAGGAACTGGCTCACATGATTGTGGAGGCTAAGAAGCTCCACCATCTGCCACCTGCAAGCTGGAGAACCTGTTAAGCTGATTTGAGTCCTACTATGTAAGAAAACATAGGCAAAGCAACTTCTATGCTTTTTATTTTGTATCCTTCTCCCCATCCTTGTCATTGGCCATTGAGACACCCTTCTTCAGAGATCCACTGTGGCCCCCAGTCCTCAGAGGGAAGGTTAGAACTGGCAGGTACACCTTTTACTTTATTGACGTTCAATGGTTTATAAAATTAAATTCTTTAAGTCCTTATTAGAATAATAGGTTAGAAAAGGAATTTGAAACAAAGTTTATTTTAAGAGTTCAGGGACAGATGGCTTTATTTGGCTTCTTTAAAAAAGACAGCATTCAGTCTGCTTGAGTTCTATCAAGTCAAAGGACAAATAATGTCATTCACCTGAACACTACTGTCTCTAACCTTCACTACCACGAACTTTATGCTAAAGCTATAGACACTGCCATATATCTGTCTTCAAATTTTAAAGGAGTATTTTAATGTGAAAAGGATATGTTCTTGACATTTTCTCAGTCTAAAGTTTAAACAGTGTTTACTTAGTCTTCTAATTGGCAAATTCTAGGCAGACTCTTCAGAGAAATAGCACTAGATTAGAGCTAAAGGCTCCCATCTTAAGGACACTCGATGTTTTATTTTTTAAAAACAGTTAAAATGTCAGATAATTAATAAAGATGACTACTGTATTAAAAATTTAAAGAAAAAAAGAAAAAATCATGAAAATTGCAGAAGACTTCTGATAGGTACTCATGGTGGATTTTATTATATAACTGAATCCTTTTTAATATTTTAAATTTTCTTAAGTTCTATATAAAGAATTTAAGAATCTTTGTGTAAATCTTCATACACTTCACATTTATGACATTAAATAAAGAAAAAGGCAAAAAAATCAAGGAAAGATAGTACAGAGTTTTAGTTCAGGAAAGAAAAATGTAAGAAATGTTCTAAAATGGATGTGACAATGTTTGCCATTTTCTTGATGAGAATTATTTTCACTATTACAAACTAAACTTTAATTCAGTCTGAGAGCAAATAAGAATCTGATATAGTCTAATGGAATTGCTTGAATTGGTTAGCATCCAAGAATCTATAGCTTGGTATTAGCAGCCTCCATATTGGCACTTACAATGCCCACAGTGATGAGTCTATTTTTTCATTGGCATATCTGTAGTGTTTAATTTACAATACAAAGCCATTATAGCAGCAGCTCCTTATGCCACATTTATTAACAGGGCCTGGTGAAATCTGTCTGAAGTGAAAATACTAAGCAATATACTGTGAAGTACTTAAGTAATGAAACTGGGCCTTCTAGGCATATTAAGGCTGCCAAACTAAAGATTTAACATTTATTTAACATTTAATCATGCTGCAAATTACAAAGCAATTATTTCATATAGACATAGTACAGGAAGCGAATTAAAATAATCTGTAAAAAGACTAAAATGAATTGATTTCATGGTACTTTTGATATCATTGCATTTGCTGGTACTAAAAGGAGCAATAAAAATAGTCCAGTTATTGATGTTTTGTTCTCTTCAGTCTTCTGTCACTATCTCAATTCATAATGTTAACTTACCTAAAAAAGCTTATTTATTCATTGAACAACTATGTTTGAGTGCCCAGTTTATGCACAGCTTTCAGCTAGGTCCTGTGCAGCAAACTTTCTATCAAAACTTTTAATTTCTGGACAATTTTAAGCAGTCTTTTCTTTAGGAAATAAGGTAAGAATAATGACATTTGGTATAGGGTTAAATATTTTTTGTTTAGATTAAATATTTTTTGTTATTTCTCTATGCAAGATGTTCTTCTCTGATTATGACTTTTAAATACAGTAGTAAGGAGAGCATTGGAACACTCTGATAACCTGACAGGAGCTCTATTCTGATGAAAACTATTATTTGCCTCATCCTGAGAGTCTGGGCAAAAGAACTCTATCCCTATACATTTCCTTCTGGATTCAAATTATGTGAACTTTTAAAGAGTACATTGGCTTTCCTGTTCTTGCTATTTTGCACTCCTGTTGTCCATAGACCTGTTTCAGACAGACTTTGTTCTCTCTGGTGTAGCACAGAGGAGCCCAGTAAACAGAAGACTGTTTAAATGTATCTTGAGACATACCTTGGTTGATTCAGCCAACATTCATTGAGCACGTGCAGGCTAGTCAATGTGTAAAATGCAGTGCCTCCATAATGAATAAAATGTAAACTTGGACCTCAATCCAAGAGTTTAGGTCACATCTGAGAATGCCGTGATGATTGACTAGAGAGGAATGAAACAGAGCGACTTAGAGCAAATCCAAGTCTAGCTGTGTCTTTGCAGTTACCATGCAGCAGCTGACATGCCTGCTAGACCTTCTAAGGCTGCGTGTGGTGGGTTAGAGTCAGATCTATGGCTGAAGTAGTCAAATTTGGTTGGCATTACAGCCCTCTGAGAAGCAGCTTAAAATATACATACATTCCCAGACCCCATCCCAGACCTACTTCATAAAAATCTCCATGTAGCACAAAAATTTGCATTTAAAAATTATCTCCAGGTTGGGCGGCACCTGTGGCCCAAAGGAGTAGGGCACCAGCCCCATATGCCGGAGGTGGCAGGTTCAAACTCAGCCCTGGCCAAAAACTGCAAAAAAAAATAAAATAAAATAATGATCTCAGGTTAATAAACAATTAAGTTTGAATATCTAGGGCCGTGCTGCCTGATGTGGTATAGCCACTGGTCACATCCGGCTCTTTAAATTTAATTGAAATGAATGGAAATAAAATGTAAAAATTCTATTTCTCGGTGGCTGGGGATGGTGGCTCACGTCTGTAATTCTAGCAATCTCAGAGGCCGAGGTGGTTTGATTGCTTGAGCTCAGGAGTTTGAGACCAGCCTGAGCAAAAGCAAAATCCTGTCTCTACTAAAACCAGAAAAAATAGCTGGGTGAAGTGGCACACACCACTGTAGAACCACTACCACGAGTAGTCCCAGCTACTCGAGAGGCTGAGGCAAGAAGATCATTTGAGCCCAGGAGACAAAGGTTGCTGTGAGCTATGATGATGTGACAGCACTCTACCCAGGGTCACAGAGTGAGACTCTTTCTCAAAAAAAAAAAAAATCTATTTCTTATTCCCATTAGCCATATTGTAAATGCTCAGTAGCCACTTAAGAGCTACCATGCTATGGGCAGTGCAGATACAGAATATTTGTCATCGCAGGAAGTTGTATAGGATGGTACTGATGGAACAATTACAGGTTGGTGATTCTCATCTGTCCTTCCATAGATCCACATATCTCTTTATTCTTCTCTTTGACACGTATCTCCTTTTACAGAGACACTTGTATATCAATCTTAGTCTCCATCATGAGATTATAAGCTCTTTGAGGACAGGGTCTGGGCTTCCTGGCCCTGTGACATAGTAAATACTCAATGGCTATTTTTTAATTTAATTAAATTAATCTGGTTTAATTAGTTTTATTGGATCTCTTGCCTTTAGACTGACTCTGATTTCATCAGAGTCGAGAGCATGTATTTCTCTATCACAAGCATTAAGATACATGGGGAGTAGGGAGCAGATTTCTGCTAAATTGCAAGCTTTTTTTCTTTTTTTTGGTTACAGTAAGGCATTTTTAAATGCATAGAAGTAGAGAAAAACCAGAGATGCAGCAGGACTGAGGATTTGCAAGCTTAAAACTGTTGCCATATTTGGACACATGGAAAGCACATTTTAATTGATTCAGTTACTCATTTGATTTGTTTACTGAGTGCCCACTATGACCTTGGATGCCTCATTTTGGACAAGACAGAAACAAATTCCTTACTCCATGAGACTCACACTATCACACCGACATATGGAAATATTGGCAAGGATTCTCCCTGCCCAGGCAGGTTGTGATAGGAAGTGGGTGTGATTTGGAGTCTGGCATCAGATTCCTGGATTCACAGACAACCTCTGCCACTCAACTGCACTGGCTCCAGGACTTCAGCCAGGTTACTGCATTTTCCTGAGTCTCCATTTTGACATCCATAAAAATAGGAAACTCACTTCATAGGGTTGTGAGCATTAAATGAAATAATTTATATAAAGCTCTCAGTGCATATTGTATAATAAAATCTTAATAAGCACTGGGTGCTGTTCTTCTTACAGCTAGTTCTTACATAGTTCAGCCCAAACTATGCTACAGTGAACATTCAGATGTGAAAAAATGAGAAGTGTCCATAAGGTTAGAAAATACTTCATTATTTGGAAAGGATGCTTCCCGTCTTTCTTGAGCCCATTTCTTGGAGAATGCCCATTTCTTGTTTTATTTTTTTGATTTTTTGGTGAAGCATTTAACTTGTTTGGAAAACTTTCCAAGACAATTAGAAATGCTTTGGGTGTCATTCAGCCTCTCTAGGTGTAGAAAGGTGTGTGCTTTTTTTTTTTTTTTTTTTTAATTTTTTTTTTTAG
>CAUYRH010125230.1:0-42053 GCA_963574655.1 Perodicticus potto | reverse complement strand
TTTTTTTTTTTTGAGACAGAGCCTCAAGCTGTCACCCTGGATAGAGTGCCGTGGCATCACAGCTCACAGCAACCTCCAATTTCTGGGCTCAAGCGAGTCTCCTGCCTCTGCCTCCCAAGTAGCTGGGACTACAGGCGCCCGCCCCAACGCCCGGCCATTTTTTGGTTGCAGCCGTGATTGTTGTTTGGCGGGCCCAGGGTGGATTCGAACCCGCCACCTCAGGTGTACGTGGCTGGCGCCTTAGCCCGTTGAGCCACAGGCGCCGAGCCGAGACCCAGGGATTTTCAAATCAACCAGTAGCTTTCATTCCTGAGTCTCCAGCAGCCTCCTCCCCCCACTGCTTTTAGGCAGGATTCCTGGGCAGACGGTGTTCACGGTGTTCACAGGAATGAAAGACGTTGCCCTGATTCAAAGGGGGAAGAAACCCACCCAGATACTTCTGGTCCCTGAGGCCACTGATTTCTGCGTAGCTCCCCGCAAACCCAGGCTGCATGGGGAGGTCCGTTTTGCTTGCCACTCCGGGAGCCCGGTCCGTGATCCGAGACTGGTCCAGGTGCCGAGGAGACGGGCTAGGCAAGGGGCAGAGGTGGCGCTGCGCCCACTGTCAGCCTGAGGGGAGAAGTCGGTCACTGGTGCCTCCCAGCCTGTCAGCGCCACCTGGGCAGGGTCCTGCAGGCCCTCTGCACCTTGAAAGCAGTGACATAGGCACAGCACTGGAGCTGCCCATTCCTTGGCGCAACAGGGACTCTACCTCGGGGTAGCCCCCTGTGGTGCCCACCGTACCCCTGCCCTCACGCTGTGGAGCCGCTGATCCATCCCTCTGCCGACAGGCACCTTCCTTTATCCATTTTCTTTTCTTTTTTTTTGTAGTGACAGAGTCTCACTTTATCACCCTCAGTAGAGTGCAGTAGAGTGCCGCAGCGTCACACAGCTCATAGCAACCTCCAACTCCTGGGCTTAGGCGATTCTCTTGCCTCAGCCTCCCGAGTAGCTGGGACCACAGGCGCCCACCACAACACCCGGCTATTTTTCTGTTTTGCAGTTCGGCCAAGGCTGGGTTTGAACCTGCCACCTTTGGTATATGAGGCTGGTGCCCTACTTGATGAGCCACAGGCGCCGTCTAATCCATTTTCTTAAAATGATTCATTAGGTTGTTGATGTGCTCTGTGTTTTTTGGAGTTGGCATCTAATGTGACAAATTTCTCTTTTAGGACTGCTTTTGCAGTATTTCACAGGTTTTGGTAACTTGTAGCTTCATTGTTGTTATGTTCAAGGAATTTAACAATTTCCTCCTTTATCTCTTCCTTGACCCACTGACCTTCAGGGTAAGTTTGTTTAATTTGCATGCCTCTTTCATTGCCTTTGACAATTTTTGTTGGAGTTGAGTTTCACCTTTATTGCCTTGTGGTCTGAGAAGATATGAAGGATAATTTCAATTCTTTTAATTTTGCTGAGGATTGATTTTTATCTTAGGATATGATTTATTTTGGAGTGTGTTTCATGGGCTGACAAGAATGTGTATTCCCAGCTCAGCGCCTGTGGCTCAATAGGCTAAGGCGCCAGCCACGTACACCTGAGCTGGCAGGTTTGAATCCAGCCCGGACCCGCCAAACAACAATGATTGCTGCAACCAAAAAATGGCCGGGCGTTGTGGTGGGCACCTGTAGTCCCAGCTACTTGGGAGGCGGAGGCAGGAGACTCGCTTGAGCCCAGGAGTTGGAGGTTGCTGTGAGCTGTGATGCTGCAGCACTCTATCCAGAGTGACAGCTTGAGGCTCTGTCTCAAAAAAAAAAAAAAAAAGAGAGAATTTGTATTCCCTAGCTTTGGGATGGTGTGTTCTCTCTCTGTTAAGCCCGTTTTATCTAGGGTCACATTTAAGTTCCTTGTATCTTTGTTTAGTTTCTGTTTAGAGGATCTATCCAGTTATGCCAGATTGGTGTTAAAGTCCCAAGCTATTATGGTGTTATGGGATATCATATTGCTCAGAGCAGTCAAGGTCTGTTTCATAAGTCTGGGAGCATTTAAATTGGGGGCATAAATAGAATTCAAATGTCCTTTTGTATTGTTCCCTTGACCAAAATGAAGTACCATCTTTGTCTTTCTTAACTTTAGTTGCTTTATATCCACTTTTACCTGAAAATAAGATTTCAACCTCTCCTTTCTTCTGATTTCCATTTGCCTGAAATACTGTTTTACATCCCTTTACTCTGAGTCTTGATTTGACCTTCAAGTTCAGGTGTGTTTCCTGGAGATAGCATATATGGATGGCTTATGCTTTTTTATCCCATTGGTCAGTGTGTACCTCTTCAGTGGGGGATTCAAGACTCTAACATCTATTGAAAGACTTGATAGGTGTGGCAGAGTTCTATTCATCTTATTTTTGAAAGTCCGTTGCTTAGTTTTATCCTTTGTCCTTTAGTTTCTGGATGTTTACTTTGCTGGTGGTCCATTGTGATTGTCAGTGTGGAGAATAGATCTAAGTATTTCCTATAAAGCTGGTCTTGTTGTGGCGAATTTCCTCAATGTTTGCCTATCAGTAAAAGATTTGCTTTCTCCATTGATTTCGAAGCTTAGTTTAGCAGGATACAGAATTCTGGGCTGAAAATTGTTTTGTTTAAGATGGTTAAAGATAGATGACCATTCTCTTTTGGCTTCAAAAATTTCAGCTGAAAAGTCCCCCCTCCCCCACCATGGATCTGCCCCGTAAGTTGGCACTTATTCTTGGCTTCTTACAAAATTTCTCTTCTGTTTTGACTTTGGACAGGTTCGTTAAAATGTGTCTTGTCTATACTCTGTGTTGGGATGACCCAGGGTTCCATATCTCTAAAAGGATTGTTTCAGAATTTTTAGTGAAACCTTCAGAGAATATTTATAATATCCTCGCATAGAGTTTCCATTCCTCTGGGACATTCTTCTTCCCTTTCAGGGATATCTATAATTCCTATGTTTAAATGCTTTGTGAAATCCCATAATTCTCTAAGTGAATGTTCTACTTTCTCTCTCTTCTTTTCTGCCTCTTTAACTGCCTGAGTTAGCTTGAGAGCTTTATCCTCTAGCTCTGCATTTCTTTCTTCTCTGTGGTCTAATCTGTTATTAATACCTTCTACTGCATCTTTAATTTCCCTGATAGACTTCTTCATTTCATTAAGCCCCACCATATCCTTTCTATATTCTTCCTATCTTTGATCTGTTTTTTGGTTCTGTTTTCCCTCTTTCTCATCAATTCCCTTTTGTCTTTGCCATCCATGTTTTGTTTGGGCTTTTTTTGCAGTTTGGCCAGGGCCGGAGTTGAACCCACCACCCTTGGCATATGGGGCCAGTGCATACTCACTGAGTCACAGACGCCGCCCTTGCCATCAGATTATAAGTTCTCATTCTGTCATTTCCATTAATTCTTTATAGGTGGAATCCTCTGTGGTAGCTGCCTCAAGGTCTTCTGTGGGGGTTGCTGTGTTTTGGTTTTTCATGTTGCCAGAATTTTTCTGTTGTTCCTTCTTATGTGTGTTTTCTTCTTGTTTATTTTCTTCCCCTACTTTTTCCTTCTCACTACCTCCTTTGCTTTAAATTACTTTGTATCTGGGCTTAGGTGTTGAAGTGGCCTTTTGGTATAAGTACAAAAGGAAGAAAAGGGAGAAAGAAGAGAAAAAGATAAAGAAGGGGAAATGAAAGAAAAGAATTGAAGAAGAGCGGAGAAGGAGGACAGAAAGAGAGAAAGAGCACAACAGGAAAAATAGTGTTGTTTGACAGGGTGTTATGGCCACACCTGCAACTCTAGGACTTTGAGGGGCCAGGCTAGGTGGGTCCCTCAAAGTCAGGAGCTCCTTACCAGCCTGGGCAAAAGCAAGACCCTCATCCCTGTGAAATGTAGAAAGAGAGAGAGAGAAAAAAGAAGAATTCAGTAGTATGTTGTTGTAGGTACCTGCCAATACTGTCTTTCCAAAGGTCAAAGCTAGAGGGACACCCTAGACTGTGAGGTCATGACCTCCTTGAGCCAGACCAATGCTGTGATCCCCTAGCCACACCAATGCTGTGACCCCCCAGCACTCAGCAAAAAAAAAAAAAAAAAAAAAAAAAGGAGAATTAAAAATACAGTTATATAAGATCAAGTAAAGAAAGAGATATCTTAGCTGTTGTATTAGAAATTTATTTGGGAAAGATAAGAAAAGTAGAAAAATCTCTACTAGTAGAGAAAAAAAAGGAGAGAAATAAAAAAGAAAGAGAATAAAAGCATCTGAATAACCACAACAAAAGTGGAGGAGCCTTGCTATTGAAGAAAGTAAAAATGAAAAAATAAAAATACAACCAAGAAAAATAAAAACAACTACAACAACAAAAAAGAAGAAAAATCCCCTAAAGAAAAAATTGGGAAAAGGAGCAAAAAATTCAAAGAAATATATACGTGTATGTGTGTATAACTTTTATGTATATAAAACTTTTATATATAACTTTTTTATACATGCACATGCACATGCATATCAATATATTGCCTGGACACTGGGTGGCACTGTCGTGTTAGGAGGCAGAGAACATATGCTAATTTTGATGTGAAAAATTAGGGCCGGAAGCCACTATCTAGTTGCAGAGGAGATCGAGTGCTGTCTTCCTGACTTAGTTGCCCTTGGTCAGGGCCTGCTTGCTTTGCCAGCATTCATTCCCTGAGAGATTGGGATTCTAAAGCTCTCACCAGCTTCCTTAGGAGGCATGTTACATAGTGTCCGCTGATAACAATTTCGGGAGTTATGGGGCCACTCAACTCATGAAGGCCCTAACTGAATCTTCTTAAAACATGAATAAGCTAGTCTTTATTTTTATTTTTATTTTTTTTACAAGTGAACAGTTTATTAAGAATTAAACAAAGGTATGATGTGATACAGTACAAGCAAGACACTCAAGATAGGTATAACAGTACTACTCACACAAAAACTTAAATTTCACCTCAAAAAAAAAATCACAAGACAAAAAAGAAAGCAATTTCACTGTTATAAAGTAAGATATTTCATACAAAGTATTAACTCTGCCCCCCCAAAGCCCAACCTCCTAACAAACAAAGAACTATCTGGGAATACTGCTATGCTAACATATTAACCATTTTTCTATTGTTAGCAGATTTGATCTCTAAGAAAAAGGGTATTCTTTGTGGTAGTTTTGCAACACAACATGCAATTTCTAGGAAAGAGTGTTTCGTTGGTAAAAGTTGTGCAAACATAAATTTGAGTCTAGATTAAGTAGTTATGCCTTTGGAAGATTTTATGTCTGAGGGGTCTGCTCAGTGTCACTAGAGTTCCACAACAATATAGCTGGAACATTCATTCCTTCTGTGAGAACTCACGTCAGGAACACTAGACCACATTTATGCCATTGACACACCCCTCCACATACAAGAACAACAAAAACCCAAAAACTTATTTCAAGCCAGGGCCTAAAACACAGCTTTCAGATGGTGAAAAAAAACAGATATTGAAAAGTCACAAAACAAATTTTTGGCAGAGAGACTATAAAGATTCAGAATCAGCTGTGGGAGTTACTACCCATTAGGATACTTACAAACTGTCCATGTTCTGAAAACCAGAGCATGATTGGAAGAAGATTGTAGAGATTTTTCAGCCTAGTTGTAATTTTATAAAGTATAATTTTGAAAAGTTTATAAATGTCTGTGTGAATCCTGAGAAGATAATCTGGACGTTGTTCAGCTAATATGTTACTTCTACCAGGTCTTAGAAAAGATATTAAGATCCTGGTACACTTTTCTTATTCAAGACTGGGCCAGTATGATGGCACTATTGTTGCAACAGCATGTGCTCACCTCGTATCTCTGTTTCTCATCTTAGTTAATTCTCACAATAATTGAAGCTTTTTCAGTGTCATTAATAAATTTTTTATGACAATTTGATCTTGCTTGTACTGTTATAATTATTTTGGGGAACTGAGAACCATGGCCCTGTGAGAAGGTGAGCTTAACTGATTAATGTTCCTCCCTATTCTCTGAGACAAGATAATATTGATGTTATTGGCCAATTAACAATCCTAAAATAGTTGCTAATTGTTCAAGCAAAAGAAATTATCATGTCTCTCACTTTCAATTGAAATCTAGACATGATTAAGCTTAGTGAGAAAGACACGTCAAGAGTCAAGATGGGCTGAAAACCAGGCCTTTTGAGCAAAACAGCCAGATTGTGAATGCACGGGAAAAGTTCTTGAAGGAAATTTAGAGCACTACACATGAAGGATAAGAAAGAGAAACAAACATATTGTTGATATGAAATTTTGAATGGTCTGGATAGCAGATTAAACAAGCCATAGCATGCCATTAAACCAAAGCCTAATTCAGAGCAAGACGCTAACTCTCTTCAATTCTATGAAGCTGGAGAGAGGAGAGGACGTTGCAAAAGAAAAGTTTCAAGTTAGCAGAGGTTGATTCACAAAGTTTAAGAAAAGAGGACACGACTCTAACATAAACATTCAAGGTAAAGCAGCAAATGCAAGTGTACAAGCTGCAGCAATTTATCCAGGAGGTTTAGCTGAGATAATTGATAAGGACAGCCACACTAAAGTAAAGTTTTCAATGTAGAAGAAACAGCCTTCTATTGGAAGAAGATACCATCTAGGATTTCGGTAGCTAGAGAGAAATCAGTGTCTGTCCTCACAGATTCAAAGGATGGGCTCACTCTTGTTAGAGCTAATGCAGCTAGTGACTTTAAGTTGAAGTCAATGTCCATTTGCTACTCCAAAAATCCTAGGACCCTTAAGAATGATACCAAAACAACTCTATAAAACTGTGCTCTATAAATGGGACAACAAGCCTGGATAACAGTGGATCTGTTCACAGCATAGTTTATTAAATATTTTAAGCTACAGTTGAACTAAGGCTCAGAAAAATAAATTTCCTTTCAAAATACTTCTGCTTATTGACAGTGCACTTGATCATCTGCAAGCTCTGCTAGAGATGTAGGAAGAGACTGTTGCTTTCATTCCTCCTGACACAGCATCCATTCTGAAGCCTGTGGATCAAGGATGATTAATTTTTCTAACAAGGCTTCTTATTTTATAAATGTATTTTGTAAGACTATAGCTCTCATAGTGATTCCCCTGATAGATATTGACAAAGCAAATTGAAACCTTAGAAAGGATTCACCATTCTAGATTAAGAATATTTGTTATTCATAAAGGGGCGGTGTCAAAATCTCAACCAACATTATTAGGAGTGTGGTAGAAGTTTAATCCACCCCTTTTGGTTGACTTTGAGGGATTCAAGACTTCATTGAAGAAAGTCACCACAAACATGACACAAATAACAAGAGAGCTAGAATCAGAAGTAGAGCCTGGGGTGGCGCCTGTGGCTCAGTCAGTAGGCATCAGCCCCATGTAGCAAGGGTGGCGGATTCAAACCCAGCCCTGGCCAAACTGCAACAAAAAATAGCTGGGCATTGTGACGAGCACCTGTAGTCCCAGCTACTCGGGAGGATGAGGCAAGAGAATCACCTAAGCCCAAGAGCTGGAGGTAGCTGTGAGCTGTGACGCCACAGCACTCTACTGAGGGTGATAGAGTGAGACTCTATCTCTAAAAAAAAAGAAGTAAAGCAAGTAGAGCCTGAAAATGTGGCTGAATTGATATAAAGTCATGATAAAACTTGAGTGGCTAAGGAGTTGTTTCTTAAGCATGAACAGAGAAAATGTTTCCTAGAGATGGATTCTACTCCTGATGAAGATAATATGAACTTCATTGAAATGACAGGAAAGGATTTAGAATATATATAAACTTAGTTGATGAAACTGTGAAGGTTTTGAGAAGATTGACGCTAATTTTTAAAGAAGTTCTACTGTTAGTAAAAGGTTATCAAACAGTATTGCGTACTAAAGAAAAATCATTTATGAAAGGAAGACCCAATCATTGTGGCAAACGTTATTGTTGTCTTATTTTAAGAAATTGCCAACAGCCACTAGGACCTTCAGCAAATACTGCCCTGATCACTCAGTGGCCATTGACATGAGACAAGACTCTCCACCAGCAAAAAGATTATGACTTGTTGAAGGCTGAGATGATCATTAGCGTATTTCAGAAATAAAGTATTTTGAAATTAAGGTATGTACATTAGGGCTTTTTGGCATAAAGCTTTTGTATACTGATAAGACTGGAGCATAGTGTAAACCTAACTTGTAAATGCACTGGGAAACAAAAAAGTTGCTACTTATCTTATTGAGATATTTGCTTTATTGCCATGGTCTAGAACTCAAGCCATCATATCTTAAGTATGCCTCTGTTTTCAAAGTTTTTGTAGAAGTAAATGTTTAATAGCTGGTTATTAACTAAGTATCTGTAGTTCAATTTACATGGATGAGAGCACTGACATTTAGTCAGGAGTATTTCATTGTCAAGTGCCTCAGAAGTTGGCTGACAGAGGATTTGCATCTCCACTGAAAATCTTAGACCTGAACCGTACCTCATACAGGGCTTAAAGTGTAGACCCTGAGTGTAGATATTATGTCACTGAATATGGTTAAGAATTGCAATGGGCCTAAGTGAATACAGGCTCATCGAGTCACTTATTTGGGACTTTTATGTGTGTGTGTGTGTATTTGGAGGGTAATGTGTTCTGCTTATATGTACATACTTTTATTAAAGAAATAGATATTGAACTTAAAAAAAACTACCTGTAAGCATCTTATATAGCCTTCAAATTTATTCTCTCTCACCACTCTTCTTCCCACTCTTCTTCTCAAATGACATATTTCTACACAGCTGATTTGAAAGCCCAGATCTAAGAGAAAGAGTATTAGCATTGTCGACCAAGTTACTCACTTTGAAGCAAAAGTCTTTGGTTTCTGCAGTCATCTAAGATAAATGTGTATGCACCTCATGTATTTTTAATAAATTGTGCTCATAAAATTTCTCCTTTCCCAGTAGTATTATGTTAAACAATAGGCTTTTTTCTACAAATTCTAGTCAGTGTCTTAAGATATTCTCCAAATATACTTGTATGTTAAAGAGATTTCAGTGACATGCATAGTGTAAGAGATCTCAGAAAGAAAAAAAACTTCAGGACACAAAGAAGGCATATACTGCATTGAGAAAGTGATACTTTTCAGTAGCAACAAACAAAACATTGGTTAGACTTTGTTTTGTAGGATGAAGAATGACATTAGGAATAATTTTGAAAGACTGGGAATTTAAATGCCTTCTTTCTGACCCCGAGTTACCCTTTACTGCACTTCTGTGTAAGAATCCAGTATCTTACCTCACATTCTTTGTTTTTTTTAGAGACAAAGTCTCACTTTATCACCCTTGGTAGGGTGCTGTGGCATCACACACCTCACAGCAACCTCCAACTCCTGGGCTTAGGCGATTCTCTTGCCTCAGCCTCCCGAGAGCTGGGACTACAGGTGCCCACCACAACGCCCGGCTATTCTTCTGTTTTGCCATATAGCCAAGGCTGGGTTTGAATCCGCCACCTTCTGTATATGGGGCCGGTGCCCTACTCAATGAGCCACAGGTGCCGCCCTTACCTCACATTCTTTAGCATTGAGTGTGTGTTTCCTGTCCATTTCCTCCTATGTATATCAAAATCCAACATAAGACTTTAAAGCAACAAATTTATATATACTGTATGTCTGCAAAAGACTCAGTCCAATTAGGTACACTCCCTGGCAAACCCTAGGTCAAAGGGAAAGGAATGAATCTATTAAATGTAGAATTGATTACTCTAATTCAACAGTAGTGGAATTACATAATGTAGGGGAAAAAATCCAGATAGGAAGATAATTAAAACTTCAAAAGGTATTGACTCACTTACTAGATCCTTAGTATATATTAAAATAAGCCTCTCGGAGAGGAAATCATAAACACTAAAAGTTCCCTTACATTATGATGACTGACCTTGAACACATAGAAAGTGAAGCATGAATAGCATTCCATCCCTCCTTCCACCTTTCCTTTCTGATTCCAATTTTCCTTCAGTAAAAGATTGTCTAGTGGGCAAGCTGAATGCTATATGTGCTATACAAGTGACTATTTTCATATCAACTTAGAAGGGAACCTTGTGGAATGAAATAGCACAGCATATGTTGATGAGATCCACCTCCTTACATTTATCTTATGTGTGGTCTAATACGATAATCCAGATTCTCACTGGCCCATGGCCTACTTTCGTGATCTGAAGTACTGAGTAGAAGCTGTTTACTAAGGAAAATGGCATATTTCTTCATATTATCCACACATATGCAAAGTCTTCTGAATCTAATCATGCAATAACTTTTGCTATACATAAGAGATTCAAAGTAAAAATAGTCCAAATTAGGAAACTAAATAGTATCATTTTATAATAAACAATATACTTTTACAAATCTCAGATATCCTAAAAAGGCACGATTGATTTACCATTTACCACAGTTTAAAAAAAAAACTCACTACAAAGGAATATTAAAATGTAAAAATGAGTATGGTTTATAATAGAAATATAATAGCTTTCACTTTTACTTTACATACCAAACTTTTTTACTAAACAAGCGATAATATTACACTGTTCATAAATATATGAATGCCTCCCATTCATTTATGCTATAACAATACTCTATTATTCTGGGTGGTCAGTCATATAAAAACTGAGAGAATAAAGTTCAAAGATGGAAAATCTGTAAGCTCTCCCACTACCTAAACTTCTTGGAAGAAGCCTAATTCTCGCACTGTAATAATGCTAAGGTTCATGAACCCTCTCTCTGTCTCCTTAGGAACTTATCCAGATCAGAATTTCCCCTTCTTTCACGGAATAAAAGGTAGGGATGTGGTCAGTTTTTCTGAGACACATTGCCAAAATATTAAGGTTATGTAAATAACAAAGTGAGTACAAAAGTGAGCCATCTTTCTATTAAAATAGGAGGAAAAAAGACCCAATTTAATTTAGAGGTTTCTTTGAACTTTTTCCTCTGAGTTCTGTGGTGACCTGGAGTTGCTTCTACCACCACGCCCAATCCCACAAGGGTTTTAATTGACATGCCTGATAATATTGTTTTAAATTTAGTGAGGAAGGCCTCCCACCATCAACTGTTTCAATAGAGCATTATTGAACTCTTGGGGAATTTTCCTTCCAAAGAAAGCATGGAATTCTCCCTAAAATATTTATTTCTTTAAAACTCTAAATGAAAGTGTCTGGAATAAAATAGAGAGTCAGACCAAGAAACAGTGAAGAGCAGTAGAGAGACACAGAGGGGGAAGGAGGGAGGAAGAAAAAGAGAAATTCTTGGCAAATGATTAAATTTTATTATTGTAATTCATATAGTGACTCTGTATTACCTATCCAATGTAAAGGAAGGTAATTTTGACAATTTTAAAGTTTGCCATTTAAATTTTGCAATTGCTTTGTCATTCTATTGGTGGTATCCATGGAAAAATCCTTTTATATACTTGCACTCAACTGAGAATATATTTGACTTTTGCCAAGTGAGACTGGAAGATACTATACTAACAAATATGTGTATTCAGCAGTACAAAGAAACAGTCTACAGATAATGCTCCATATCTTTAGAAATACACTTCTTTGCAAATTACCCATTATAAAGGTAGTAAATGACTACTAATTTCTTGTTTCTTCTCTAATAAGTGGGCATCATTGAACCTGAAACCAGGTTTTCTTCTTGATTTTAAGGTGCATCTAAACAAAAAGGATGAGCAACCTTTTGGGGCTGGGTCAACATTTTTCCCTAATAGTAACTTCCACTGCACTGACTTCTAAGATGTCCAGTGTATTTGTCTTGCTCTTGTGCTCAGCCATTTAGATCATGACATACTATTTCCAAGTCTACTTTCACTGAAAAAAATCTAATCTAAATTTCTTTTAATTTGCTTTTATCGTTACTATTATTATTATTGAGAAAAAATCTCATTCTGTCACCCTGGTCAGAGTGTCGTGGTATCATATCCCACAACAACCTCAAACTCGTGAGCTCAAGTGATCCTCTTGCGTCAGCCTCCAGAGGAGCTAGGACAACAGGCCCCCACCACAACACTGGCTACTTTTCTATTTTTAGGAGAGATGAGGTCACACACTTGCTCAGGCTGTTCTCAAACACCTGCGCTCAAGCAATCCACAACTCTTGGCTTCCTAGAGTGCTGGGATTATAGGTGTGAGCCACCACACACAGCCTACTTTGCTTGCGTTAGTGTGAAACTTTCTGGTTGGATACAGTTAGGAAATATATGCTCATATTTGGTTCTCTTCCTGTCATATCCTTCAAATAGCCTTAGTGACCTACATCCTTTCCTCTATATCCTGCAGAGATGATCACTAAGATTGGAAGAAAGACTACTGAAAATGAACAGTCAGTGTCAAGATATTAACTCTTTTCCTGCCACTACCTTCAAAGTAGCCTTTACACAGATCCAGGAAACACTTGATCCCGCAATCCAAGATTAAAAACATCTGCTAGAGTCCTGTCACATGGTCTTGGAACACTTAGTCAAATACACAGGAATTTTGTTTGGGACTGGTGATACTTAACTGCTTTGATATCTTTAATTGTTTCTAGCACCTCTATAGATCAAAGTTCTCTCCATAATGCACTCTTTCCATCACGCCATATTTACCATTTTATATGAAAATACATAATCTTTACAATATGGTTACACAGGGGAATATAAATCTTTATCAAACTAGATCAACTTTAAGTAACTATTTTTCATCTGTGTGTGCCTGTATTTCTTCCTCATGTGCAAATTTAGGAAAATTATCCCTTCTTTTATGATACATGTTAAATTTTGAAACAAGATTCCTGGGTTTTTCTAATTGGGGGGTATTTTTACATGTTTTCTTGTGCCTGAATTTAGAGGGGCAAAAGAAGTCAATTTTTTTTTCTTCATCTTCTGTGTTAGAATAAAATACATTGCTTATTATACATATAATACAATCTCATTTATAATTTTTTGCATGTTTTCAAACCTATGTCATGTCACAGAACTGTAAAACATATAAAAAATTACTGGGTTCAAATGATTTTTGGTACTAGGCCCAGTGCCTGAATCACTAGATACTCAATAAGTTACACTGATAACACAATAAATCACCTTATTATATACTTAATAAGGATTATGTTAAATGAAAATTGTAAATCAGCTGAATGTGACAGGACCTAAACTAATAGAAGGCCAAAATTATACATATACAGAAATGTGCAATAATCGGATTCACAAAAGTTAATGTATCATTCTAATTGTTAACATTTATATACTCCTACAAACCATTATTTCTGTTTTCATACTCTTTTTATGATGTAGTTCATATATTCCTACTTTTACATTTCACATGTACCCTGTTCCCTTTTATACAGTGGAATGACTTACTGGTTGTATTCATAGCATTTCTTCTGTCACTCATACAGTTTGGGTTTCTAATATAGACAGTACATTATTTATGAAAGGCATATAATAGATGCTTAATCTAAAAAGGTTTGCACTACTAAATTCTTTTCTATAGCCATATATATATATATATATATACGCACATATATATGGACCATATAAATAATAATATATGTACACACACACATATATAAAAAAATTTCTGATGAGCTACAGAGAGTTACTTTCGAAAGAACAGATGAAATTGTCATTACTTACTATTATACACATATTAGTTCAGGTTCTCCAGAGAAACAGAAGCAATATGGATTTATATGGAGACCTTCATTATGACGGATTAGCTCATATGATTATGGAAGCTGACAAAATGACATGCTACCTGCAAACTGGAAGCCTAGGAAAGCCAGTAATGTAGTTTCATTCCAAACTCAAAAGCCTGATATGTAGCTCTGTCAAGGGTGTAAGTCTACATGTAAGTGCCAAGCAGGGCTGATGTTCAAGGACAGGAGGAAAAGGATGATCAGCCCAAGCAGAGAGTAAATTTTCCCTTCTTTCACATTTTCATTCACTCAGGACTTCAATGGATTGGGTGATGCTTCTTTACTCTGTCTACTGATTCAAATGCTAATCTCTACCAGAAATATTCTCACAGACTCACCTAAAAATAATAATTTATGAGCAATCTTGGTATCACTTAACCCAGTCATCCTGACACATAAAATTAACCACCACAGCAGTTGATAAGTATGCATTCCAGTCTCCAACCCTGGAGAAAGTAAGCATAGATAGATTCAAACACTCTCAAGTGAGGAAATCCTCCAACAAAAAATGTTTTGGAATTTGGTAGATTTAGCATTTTTTTCCATTTGGGGTGTTTGCTGCTGTGCTTTGGATATAGATTATTTGACTCTGCCAACTCTCATTTTAAAATGTGATCTCCCATGTTGGGGGTGCAGCCTGGTGGGAGGTGTTTGGACCCTGGGATGAATTCCTCACAGATGGCTTGTTGTCATTTTCTCAAGAGTGAGTAAATTCTCACTCTCAATACCTGGGAGAATGATTGTTGAAAACAGCCTGGCACCTCCCTCCTCTCTCTCTTGCTTTCTCTCTTGCCACATAATCCTCATAGCCAGGGTCCCTTTACCTTCTGCCATGAGTGGAAGTAGCCTGAGTCCCTCACCACACACAGATGCTGGTACCATGCTTCATGCACAGCCTGCAGAATCACCAGATAAACCTTTTTTCTCTATAAATTACCCAGCCTCAGATATTCTTTTACAGTAACACAAAGACAGTCCCCAATTTTCTAATCCTCATGTTAAAAATAACATCCCAAACATGTTCCTTTCATCTAGGACTAAATCAATATGTCTTTCCTGGGCAAAGACTTCTTCCAAGGATCACACCATAAAATCTAAATTCACCTCATCTTTTCTGCTATGATGACATATGCCACCTGGAACTATGAAGAATGAGCTCATTTTAAGACATGACTCTGAAAAGATAGCATTTCTTATAATAGCACCTTTTTTAATGAACTTCAAATAGTGAAGTATTTTAAAAGCAAATCCCAAAGCAATTTTGAAGAATATATAGAAAGAAAAGAGAAGAAATAGCTCACCGAAAGACCATATGAATACTTCAATTTTTTATTGAAATTATAGCTCCATAGATTTTAGAATTTTGTTGTAACATCATATTTACATTGATAAAAGAAAAGAAAACATTTATGTTTGCATCATTAAATTTACAAATAAATAGTTGTCTAAAAATATCAAAGTGATTTTTAAATATATGAGATGGTGCACTTTCATCCTTTTGATTAATCATGGTTCAGCAAAGTGCCCACTAAAGGAGAAACAGTATTAAGCAGGAATCCAAATACTTATGTTTTAATCCAATACCTGATCCTAAATATAAATGATTATCACAACAAATGTATTTAATTTTTCTGAAACTCATAGGCAAGATTAAAAGATTGGACAGTATTATTTCAGAAGAGTTCCTTTAAACGTTAAAATTCTGTGATTCAACACGGGAAACACTTAGACAGTAACTACTGTAGCCCAGAATGAAAACTGAGTAGGAAACCTAAAATTCACCTTCCTAAGGTTGCAATGAGGCACTTGAACTCGTTTCCTGTGATGAGGTTAGGAAAATCCAATGAGAGAGTTGGGACTTTCATTCTTACTGACTAGTGCTGGGCCCTCACTCCAAGCTTTACTATCAGTAGAGACTGAAAGGGGACCCTGGTCTTCCATACTGACCCAACAATAAGAAGGAATCCCTTCCAGGTCATGTTGCAGAGGAGTCAAAGCAAGCCTAGTGCAAAGTCAGGGCTTTTGTGACAGCTACCCTCATGTGGCATAAAGAGGAACTCCTTCCCTCTCTGTGTCTAAAGAATATGAGTGGGGACTGTGGACTCTACCACTGACTAACATTAATGATGCAGAGGTCATTTATCCCTGCTGGAGCAGCACTGGGAAGCTTACTAAAATGAAAGATTTAAATCAGACCCAGAGTCTTAGAACCTAATACAAAAATGCTTGGGTTGCAATAGAAAATCATTTGTCATACTGGGAACCCAGACAATCTCATACTGAATGAGAAAAGATAAGCAAAAAATGCCAAAATCAAGGTGATATATAGATGCTAGGATTATCTGGAGAGTATCTTAAAAGGAGCTGTCATAAAAATGTTGTGCAATTAAAAACACATCTGAGACACATGAAACCTGGCGACTGTCAACAAGGAAATAGAATATATAAAGAGGAACCATGTGGTAGTTTCAGAATTAAAAAATATAATGATAAATTGAAAGGCCAGGGATAGACTCAGTAATGAAATAGAAGAAACAGAAGAAAAAACAGCTACAATCAATACTAACCATAATTGAACAGAGCTTCAACAACCTGGAGGGATTGTAACAAAAGATCTAATATTCTTCAGAGCCTCAGGAGGAGATAAAGAGGGCAGGGCTGAAAAAAGTACTCAAAGATACAATGGTTGAAAAGTTCCCAAATTTGGCAAGAGACATAAACCAGAAAATTCAAGTTATTGTATAGTCCACAAATATGATAAGCACAAATAATTAATGGTCAGACACATCAAAATTAAATTACTGAAAATTTAAGAGAAATCTTGAAAACAATAAAAAAAATACCACATCATGTATAGGAGAAAAATAATTATGAGAGCTGTCCAGAAAGTACCCAGCCATATATTATGAAAAACGGAGACATATGTGGCTGGAGACTTTCCAGACGGCTCTCACACACTGACAGAAGATTTCTTTTCAGAAACCATGGAGATGAGAGGAAAATGACACAATATATTTCAAATGCTATATTGAAAGAATTGTCACCTCAGAATTCTATATTTAGTGAATATACCCTTCAAGAATGAAGGGAGAACCAAGAGGAAGGAAAGCTAAGAGAATTTGATAGTCCTACCCTAATAGAATTGCTAAAGAAGATAGTCTAAAGTTCAGAAAGGAAACAATAAAGGAAGAAACCCTAGATACCAGAAAGAAAGAAAGAGCATAACAAGCATGTAACCTTCCTGAAATGACAAAACCATAGAAATGAAAGCAGTTTAGTAGTTGTCAGAGTTTAAAGAGGGAAAGACTTGTGGCTAGCAGAGGGCAACATGAAAGATCCTTGTGTTCTGTATCTTGTCAATATCCTGCTTGTAATATTGTGCTTTCAGTTTTCAAGATGTTATTGTTGGGGCAAGCTGGGTAAAGTATACCTGGATTCTCCCTCTATTATTGCTTAAAATTGCATGTTGGTCTATAATTACCTCAAAATAAAATTGTAATTTAAAAAGAGTCTTAGTATTGAAAGCTTGTGACAGCCTTACAAAACTTTTTGGTACAAATTAATAGAGGCCATTAAAAAAGTGCTATGAATCCTATGATCTTGGGAATAGAAGAGAGTTGCTATATAATCTGAAAACAAAATAATTCAATACAAATATAGAGACTTATTCCTCAAAACTTCATTTTTGGGGCCATCATTATTTGATTTCATTTGCTAATGAATCTCAATAGCCCTGAACTTGTAAAATTTTGTTTTCCTTACTCAACAGTGTTGCTGTTCACTGGCTCACCTAGTCAGTGACTCAGAGATAAGCACCTCAGATGAAATGATTGATTTTAAAAGGGAAGACTGAGGCTCGCTCAGGCACTTCCACAAACAACCCATCTTTATTCACTGTATTATATATCCAAACTCGTCAGATAAAGATAACCAAGAATAAAGAACAAATGCAATAGTTGAAACTGCCATAAAAAAATTCCTCCTTAGCATAAATGTTACAAAGCACATACACATCATTTCTAAGTCTGGAGCATTTAACTTAAAGATAAACTACAAGGACATCAGGCTGTTCTGTTTGCCCACTCCCCTCAAAGTTTAAATGAAACTTACTATGTAATTTGAAGTTAGGGAACAAAGTACAATAGCCTACTGCCCAAGGCAGGTGCTCAGCCCCCAGCTGTGACTTGGCCACTTGTCCGGGCCCTCCAGTGCATTTCTTTCTCAAGACATAACCACCCACTTAGGTTAGGAAGGCCGTTTTAGCAAGCAAGGAGGAATTAACCCCTTAATCTAGCTTCTAGCCTGAAAATGGAATTTTCCCTTCTCAGGGCCTCGACCTGCAAGGAGCACATACGAGACTGAGTCACCGTCCCGGGGTACAGTGGACCGTGCCCCTTCACAACAGTGTGGAAAAATCAACTTATTTGGGTTCTATGTATGGACAGTACACATTGAATATGAAATGACCCTGAGAGGTGAATTCTCATTCTCATAATAAACTCCATTACCCCTAATCGCTTGAGGAATCACTCAAGTTTAGATAGGTGAGCTATTTGAATTTCTGGGAGATATTCTTAGGCAACACAAGGTAAAAAGACAGTAAAATGACAGATGGGAGATAGAATTCAGGACCGTTCAGTTAATTTTGGTGCCAAAATAAATTTCAGTTTTATTGGACTGTGCAGACTTAAAGTGTCAAAGAACAGCATACAAAAGATTTGGGGGGTTGGAAAAGTGAGTAATCTGTTAAAAACAGGGATATTCCTCAAGTTATATTGCTTGGAGTCATAGCTTGCTCTTGATCTATTCTGCCCTCTTTTGCATTCAAAACTTTACCCAACTCTCCTCTCTGAAATGATGTCTCTATTGGCTGTGCAATAAAATCAGAATAGTTAATGCCAAAGGAAGTGGCTGAAAGAAACAGACCCTGTAAATGAGCTATTCCTACAATCTCTGGTTCATTGCTCCAAAGAGGGCTTTTCAAACATAGAGTTGACTGAAGGAGATTGTCAAATTCTTTTTTACTTCCAAACACTAATTAATCTTCATTTTAACCTAACTAGATGTCAAAACAGAAAGAACACACGATATGATTTCCTGTGAATGAAAGGTTCTCTGTACATTAGTCTGCTTCTCGTCTATACTATAGAGAAAATAACGTTTTCAGCCAAAGTTATTAAAATGACCAAGTGGGTGGAAGTAATAACATCACACAAGCACAATGGAGGATTCAGAGTGTCTTAACAGCAACTTAAAAAGCAAGTCCCCGTAGAATGCTTACGGTATATCTTTTTATATGAAGTTCAAAATAAGTGAAACTAATATGTACCTACATTGTTTATGTAGATGTTTATACTGATAAAAAGTATGAAATAATCTGAATAACAAAAAAATTTAGGAAAGTATCCCTTAGAATCAGGAGAAAGGAATGTGGATGTACATTTTGGTAAACATTGGTAGTTAAGATTTATGCTATGGATCTTGGGTTGAACAGGAGGTTTATGACCATTCAGCATATAGTATTCAATAGTTAGATATAAAAATAAATGAACAAAATAAAAGAGAGTGAGGCACTGGATAATAATAATCTTGGGCTTGGAGCAAGGATATGATTGTGGTAGGCAGAATTCAAAGATGTTCCCAATATTCCTATATATATATATATATATATCCCAGTTATTCATTTGAGCACTAATCTAGATGGGTTTATGAAAGGATTTTGCACATGTAATGAAAGTCTCTAATCAGTTTTGTTTATGTTAAGAAGATTATTCTGGGTGGGCCTGATCTAATCAGCTAAGTCCTTAAAATCACTCAGACAGATTGAAAGAGAGAGATTCTTTTATTGGCCTTGAAAAAGCAACAACCATGTTGTTAACAGATGATGGAGCAGATCACCTGGCAAGAACCAAAGGGTGATCTCTAGTAGCTGAGTGTGGTCCCAGTCCAACAGCCACCAAGAAGTAGGAGACCTCAGTGCTACAACTGCAGAGAACTTAATTCTTCTCACAACCTCAGTAAACATGAAGAGTAACCCAAGCTCCAGGTGACATCACAGCCTTATGAATGCCTTGCTTTTAGTTTTGTGAGATGCTAGGAGAGGACCTGATTGTGCCTGGCCTTCTGACTTTAAAAGCTATAAAATAGTAAATGAACATTTTTGAAGGTGCTAAATTTGTGGTAATTTATTACACAGCACTAGACAACACAATGATCAATGTTATACATCTGATACCTTTTTTAAAAAGCTACTATGAATATCAGTAACATTTAAAATTTCAGCACAGACTGCTTGATGAAATAAATTACTGGCTCTTTTTAAGAATTCATTCATTCATTTGTTCTTCTGAATGGCAATAATTTACTAGGCATTTAAAATGCTCTAAGTCAAGCAGTAGACTGGCTTTTGTTCCATGGTTAACTGAGGAGTTAATAGCCAGACTATGCTTTCTGAACCAAGTCAAAAGTCTTACCATTACTCAATGCGTTTTGGATCCCTGCTAAGGAGACTATGACTCAGTAGAGAAAAAATTTCAGACCAAATGCAATTTTCCTTAACAATATGATAATAATAATCCTTTATTTTACCTTTATGTTTAGATTATTTTCTTTTAATTAAGTATGTCTCTTTGAATAAAAGAATATGCCCACTTTTTTAAGAGTCAGCCTTTTTTCCTGGCAATGAAACCAAACAATGTCACTGTTTGTTACCCTAGAAAGAAGTAAAATTTATTAAGAGAGAGGTATTTAAAGATACTGCATACCTAGATTTACTGAAACTCAGCACCAGCATCTTGACTATGGTCATCAGGAAGGTTCTACTGAGTCTGGGAACCTGTAGGCCACAATTAATGACAGTTTTTAAATTTGGGACATGTGAAATTGACAAGTGCGTGTTGAAAATGATCATCCATATTTTTATTTGTATCGTAAATTGTAATAAATAACAAAAATATGTAATAATATATCAGTTTCTAGTTCTTCAGCGTGGAACTGATAGGAAGCCTTAACCAAAGGGGTGAAGAAATAGTACCATTCTATTCTTTCCTTGGTTTTTGTCTAATCCTACTTATTGAAGGGTATTGGCCTTCTTGTTTCAGGGGCTCAGTCATAATCTTTGCTTATATGCTTCCTCAAAGTATCAAAGAACCAAGACTTCACAAATTGATTTCTATTAAAGACTTCAAATAATATGCTTTGAAAATTGCTAGTTGATGATGCATGATTATGCATCTGTTTTCCCTGTGGAATCAGTTTTCTTCTGTACTCTGTGGTTATAAGGAGAGTATTTTAAATATCTTGAGGGGAATAATTGCTTTTACCTTGCCATCCAGGTTACACGATCTCTACTGTGGAGAGAGAAGAGGTAAAGATGCCCTGTTCTTTTGTAAAACCATTGCAATTAGTTTTATCTTTAAAAATTAACAAGAATATTGTAGCTATAGTATTTTCTGGATTTTCCCTTTAAACTACAGCCTCACAATTTTTTTTTGTTTTGTTTTCATGTCATCTGAAATAACTGATTATAAATAACTCTTTCAGTAGATTCTGGCTATTGAAGAGCTTGCCTGAGAGACTAGATGGGAGCTGGTTTAAAACATACAGTATTCTTTAGGAGGCTTAGCTTTCTTTTTTTTTTTTTTTAGTTTAACATTTTCATTATACAACTACTGATTACCTTAAAAGTCCTAAAATTACTAAAATCCTGAAATTGGGAAATGCATAGTTAACTGCATATAATTTCATATCAGCCTCTGGGATATATTAGGAGGCCTGACTGTTTTACAGTTCAATTGAAATTGTGGACTTTAAAAGAATTGAAGTAAGCCCTCTGGTCTTGTCCAAGAGAATGATCAACAACACTGACTGATTATGTGTGGGGAAATAGGACTCATAATTAGCTTTTTTTTTTTTTTTGAGACAGAGCCTCACTATGTCATCCTGGGTAGAGTGCCATGGCATCATAGCTCACAGCAACCTCAAACTCCTGGGCTCCAGAAATCCTCTTGCATCTGCCTCCCAAGTAGCTAGGATTACAAATGTGCACCACTATTCCCTGCTAGGTTTTTAATTTTTTTTAGTAGAGATGGGGTCTCACTCTTGCTCAGACTGGTCTCAAACTCCTGAGTTCAAGCAATTCATGTGCCTTGGTCTCCCAGAGTGGTAGAATTACAGGCATGAGTCACCAGTTCTGGCCCTGCTTTTGCATATTTTAAGTCAAAATTATAGATGTGCTCTTTACCCAGAGAGTGTGCAGTGCACCCAATGCAATGTGCTTGTTGGGTGGGAATTTACCCATCCCTTTCACTCCTTCCCACCTACTTGAATGTGTTGTTTTTTGCATCCATCTGAGCAACAGGTTTTCATCAATATATGGTGCTTGTTTTCCCATTCTTGTGATACTTTACCTAGGAGGATGGTCTCCAGTTCCATCCAAGTTATTGGGAAAGATAATAGATCACCATCATTTTTTATGCCTGGATAGTAGTCTATAGTATAAATATATCACATTTTCTTAATCCATTCATGTATTGATGGACACCAGGGTTGTTTCCATGTTTTTGCAATTGTAAATTGTGCTATAATAAACATTGGAATACATGTGTCTTTTTTTCAGAATGTCTTTTTTTCCCCCTTTGGGTAAATACCTAGTGGTGGAGCTGCAGGATAAATGGTAGGTCCACTTTAAGTTCTTTAAAAAATCTAAATACTGCTTTCTGTAGATTGAACTACTTTGCTGTCCAACCAATAGTGTGTGAGTTCTTTGTATTCACACCAGCATCTATTGCTGTGATGTGAATTGTTATCACTGAGGTATGGAGGTATCTCAATGTGGTTTTCATTTGCATCATTTCCCTGATGATCAGAGACATTGAGCATGTTTTCATGTGTTTCTTGGTCATTAGAAAAGTTTCTGCTCAGGTCATCTGTTCAACTTTTAGTAGGTTTGTTTGATCTTTTCTTGTTGATTTGCTTCAGTTCATTGTAGATTCTGGTTATCGATCCTTAACAAATGGGTAGCATGAAAGTATCTTCTCCCATTCTGTAGGTTGTCTATTTGCTTTCTTGATTGTGTGCTTTGTAGAAATTTTTTAACTTAATAAAGTCCCATTTATTTATTTTTGTTATTGCTATGATTGATTTTAGGGTCCTCTTCATAAATTCCTTGCCTAGGTTTATATCTATAAGAGTATTTCCAACATTTTCTTCTAGAATTCCTATACTCTCATGTGTTAGGTTTGTCTGTTATCTATCATGAGTTAAATTTTATGGAGTGGTGAGAGATGAGGATGCTGTTTCAGTCCTTTACATGTGGCCTTCCAGTTCTCCCAGCATAACTTATTGAATAGAGATTATTTTCTCCAGTGTAGGCTTTTCTTTGCTTTATCAAAGATCATATAGCAATGTGAGGATGATTTCATATCTGGATTCTATGTTCTGATTAAAATGTCTATGCCTCTATTTTCATGCCAATACTTCAGTGGTACTATTTTGTTTTGGTTATAATAGCCATGTAGTATAGCTTGGAATGTGATAAATTAATGCCTTCAGCTTTGTTCTTATTCAAAAAATTGCATTGGCTAGTCAGCACATTTTCTGATTCCACATGAAGTGTAAGACTATTTTTTCAAGATCTGCAAATAATGACATGGTATTTTAATGGGAATTTTATTTCATTTGTACATCACACATTTTAACAATATTGATTCTGCCAATCAATGAACATGATATGTTTTTCAATCTGTTTACATTCTCTGCAATTTCTTTTCTTGGTGTTTCGTAGTTCTCCCTATAGAAATCCTTTACCTCCTTCATTAAATATATTCCAAGGTATTTCATTTTCTTTGGTGCTACTGTGAAGGTTATTGTGTCTTTGATTTGATTCTCAGCTTAACTGTTGTTGTTATGTACAAAAGTTGTTGAATTGTGTACAATGATTTTGTAATTTAAGATGCTGCCATATTCGTTAATCAATTCCAGGAGTCTTTGGGGGCTTTCAAGGTATAATATCTTATCATCAGCAAAAAGCAATAGCTTGATCTCTTTTTCCCCCCATGTGGATGCCCCTGATAGCCTTCTCTTATCTGATTTCTCTGGCTACAACTTCCAGCATTATTAAATAGTAGAGGTCATAGAGGGAATCCTTGTCTGGTTCCTGTTCTATGCAGAAATTGCTTTCAATTTTTCTCTATTCAATATGATCTTGGCTGTGTTTTTGGCATAGATGGCTTCTATTATTTTGAGGTATGTCCCATCTATTCCTATTCTCTTAAGTGATCTTATCAAAAAAGGGTACTTAATTTTGTTAAGTTCTCTTTCTACATGTGTTGAGAACATCATAAGGTCTTTGTTTTTATTTCTCATTTTGTGGTAAATTGCAATGATAGATTTGAGTATTGTGAACCAAACTAGCATCTCAGGGATAAAGCCTACCTGGTCGAGATGATTTTTTTTTTTATGTGCAGCTGAAATTGGTTTGCTGCAATTCTGTTGAGAATTTTTGCATCTATATTTATTAGAGATATTGGTCTGTAGTTTTCTTTATTTGTTATGACATTTGAATGTCTAAATTTCTGGTGATATTTGGGAAATTTTCTGTGATGATATCTTTAACTAGAGATTGCTCTGCTTCATTCTCTTCTTTTCTGACTCTTTAAATGACTGGGTGAGCCCTGTCTTCAAGCTTTTTCCTCCATGCCTTAATCTGTTCCTGAAATTTTCTACTGTTTTAAAACTCTCTAAATGCCTCTTTTAAGTTTTTGAGTTACATTATATCTTTTCTAATTTTGGCCAGATCTTTGGTGAATTTTTTCTTTATTTTTTTATTTCCTTAAGTATTTTGGGGGTGAATTCCATTCACCTTATTTGACATCTATATTCTGAATTCCATTTTTGTCATTTTAAAAATTTCTTTATGATTGGATTTTCTACTTTAGCTTCATTGTGTTCTCTTGGGTGTGTCAGTAGGTTCTGATTTTTCATATTGCCAGGGTTCTTTTGCTGATTTCCTCTTATCTGTGGTTTCTTTTTCTAATCTTGAGCTAAAGGGTTAGGGTGTTTTAAAATCATGGTTGGAGATATTCCTGCTATATTTGAATAAAGGTCACTAGATGTGCTCTAGTATCAGTAGTAACAGCAGCAGCTAGATGCCATTTCACACCTTGCTTTATCCAGCTCTCAGAGAATTGGAAACTTGAGGTTGGAGAGACCTTGGCTGTGCTTTGGACCTTGATGAGGAAGTTTCAGCTCTGAAGGGACTAAAATACAGTGTCTAAACAGGTACTGGAATCCAGAAAGAGGTCTGTGGGGTTGGGAGACACGGGGCTGATCTGAATTGGGTGGCAGAACTAGGGGACCAGTTTGCAGGTAGCTGTTCAGTCCTGGAGGGCAGAGTCTGAGACAGCCACGTGGTGGGCAGAACTGCAGGTCCTGAAGCGACATCAGGTGGTGGCTGACATGAGGATCTGTGACCTCAGTGTCACGGAAATCTCTGTGCTCCCCCCAGGACCCACTGAAGTGAAGCTGGCCTGCTATCTCCCCAACAGATACAAGCTTGCAAAGCCCTGATTCCCTCAGTTCCATGGTTCAATCCCCCTGTGCTCTAAGGGGGAGGTGCCTAGCCTCAGGTCCCTGGTTGTGGCTCAGAGGAGCCCCAAGATGATGATCCACTCCCTCCCCAGTCTACTGCAGGCCTGGTGTGGAGCACTAGATAGTTTAAGAGGGCCCAGCTGCTGTCTCTTTCCCTTCTTGCCCACTCTCTGGTGAGATAACTGTGTAGAATTCAGGTCAGTCCCTGGAAGAACCCAGTGAGGTGACATGGGGGGTGGGTGCGGGCCACCTCATAGCTCAGATCATCCAGCTTTCCCTGTACATAGTCTCACACTTTGGCAATATATATCTCCACATCACTTGTTTCTTTTGTTCTTTTCTTTTCTTTTCTTTTTTTATCAAAGCAATTTTTATTTTATAGTAGATTAATATAAGGGTGCTACTATTAGGTTACTTGATCTTTTCTTTTATCCCATACTTCTAGTGTCACACATTGATTCTGTATAATTTCACAATATTTCTATGTGAAGTAATCTGAATGGCAGCTGCTGCCAGAACTTTTCCCTAGCTCCTCCTGGATAGGCTGTAGGGAGGCTGCTTTTAGTCCACCATTTTTTTCCTCTGAATGTCTTCTATTTAAATAGACCTGAAATTCATAGTGTTCAAAGCTGGATGTTGGTTTAGCCTATTCTAAATTGCATTGTGTGTACAATACTGAAACACACTGATCCCTTTGCCAACATGCAGTCACAACCACACACTAGTTTCCAGGGAAGCTTTCTAGGGACCTGGTCTCCAGATAATTAAATATGAAGAAATAAAATTAGATAAGATGTTGAGAAAGATTGCACTTATCTTGATGTTTATAGAAATATGATTGCTATTTTTTAGGGTTAATTCTCTTCTACCTTTTTATTTTTTTTAAGACAGCAACTAAGAAAACAACTGTAGCATGGTGCCAGATACACATTGGATATAGATGGGAATTCCCAAGCAACTCACACTATAAGTAGAGAAACTTCAGAAACAGATATTTCATGTCAAAAAATTTAAAGGGAATCTTTAATCTATTTAAAGAAATTGGGAAATAATTCTATTGTGAACTAAGATCGCAGTAAACAGCCAGGAAGAGCCCTGCTGAATAAAGCTACAGTCATTCAGAAAAGGGGTAAAGTAAGACAGAAGTACTGAGAAGACAAAGAATATATATGGTGAATGGAAAGACAGAGGCTGTAGTAAACATTTCAGAGTGACGCGGGAGCAAGCCTAATGATTGGTACAAATATTGAAAAGAGTTTATACTTCTTAAAAAGTAAATATTACATGTATGCTAGAAGAACATTTTCTTAAATCCATAAAATATCTGCTATTTACATATATGTATATATTTCATACAGCATCTCTACAAGTAAAATAAATATATCTTATTCATATGGCTTTGGCTTCATGTGGACATTATTTTCTTTTCTCTTATTTTTCGAGAGTACACAACTATTTATACACCAGTCATTATCCCTGGACTATGGGACTTCTGAGGCAGTAAAAAGGCTTATTTTTCACTGGATTAGCAATGTTTTGAAAAGGGATATTAAATTTTTAAACAGCGAGCACTTGTTGAATATCTAATTATTAATATATGCCAGATCTTTTGCTGAGAACTTAATTTTATTCATTTCATACCATAATTATGTAAAGGTAGAATTGATATATATGTTTTACTTAAGTCTTCAAAAGTTTGTGCTTTTTTTACTACATTATATTAGTGTATATGTATATAGTTGGTGCTTATCAAGTGCTTAATAAATGTTTGCTCTCATAAATAAAAATGCCATATATAATTACACTAACTAAAGTCATACAATCTTACTTTTTAACATGGTTTTCATCTAAATACGTAAAAAATTCATAAAAATTGTCCTATTATCTGGGATAAAAATATATTCTGAAAATAATCAGGTATTCAAAATACGGCTGTCAAAATAGAAATTCTCGTGTAATTTTTACTCCAATTTTTTTATTATGAATAATTTTGTACTCGGAAAACATTTCCAGAATAGTTTAAAAATACTCATAAATTTCACTCAAGTCCACCAAATGCTAATTTTTTTTCAAGTTTTCCTTTTATCTTTCCTATCTTCCTCTCTCCCTATTTCTCTTTCTCCTCACTTTCTCCCTTTTTCACCCATCTTTCCTTCACACACACAAACACATACACAAAGAAGTATGTATTTACTGAGCCGTAGTCACACACATTGTGGCAGGCGACAGCTAGCTACTTTTCTATGTATGCCATAAGAGCAAAGATGTTCTATTTTAAAAGAAAACAATGTTCAAATGTGGAAAATTTCACATTTTATATGGATAGCATATTTAATAAATTTAATATATTAAATTTGCATTTAATATGTTAAATTTGTGTGCATTAAATAATCCAAATTCTGTTTTTTTATGCCTTGCTTTATTTATTTCAATAGCCTGTCAAAAATCATACATTATTCTTTTATGTCCATAAATATTCTAAAAACTAGAAGACTCCAGCCTTTTTTGTATCTTTCATGATACTGATAGTTTTGAAAAGTCAAGGCCAGTGGTTTTTCAGAATGACACACATTTTGGATTTGTTATATTGTATCCTAATGAACAGAAACATTTTAGAAAAAATTGTCTATTAGTGACTTTAGATCTTTCTCAGATTGTCACCTTGGGAGCACATGATATTACCATTTGACATCATTGCTAATGTTAAGTTAGGCAAATGGTTAAGAATTCTTTATGATTAAAGTTTATGTATCCTTACTGATTACAGCAATTTTCCAAAATTTATTGGTCTCTGTTCTTAGAGTTGTTCTCTCAAATTGCCCTCCCCTATCTCTTTAAAATCTTAAAATCAGTATGAATCTATGGATAGAGTGTTTAATTCTTTTCCTGTAGTTATTTACTTTGAAACAAAAAAGCTGTCCTAAATTCAGCCAGTGAGAGACCCTTTTACCTGGTTTCTTCATCCTCAGGGCATGTCTCCATCAGTTTATCAGCTCTTCCTCACTGGTACAACAGATATCCCAAGATCATACTATTCTCTTCCTATTCTAGCCTGGTAGCAGCCATATCACCTAAAAGCTCTTTTATTCCTTTTATTGTGGAATGGTATTTCAAAAGTGTTATCAGGAAGCTGGGTGTGATTAGTGCCATGGACGACCCGCTCTGTGAGCAAGCTCTCTAGTACTCGTTTATAGTACCACAGTGTGTATCCTTTTCTTCCCTCCATTCCATACCTGTATCTTTCTTCTTAACAAAAATTTTAATTTCTCATCAATATTAATATGTTCTAATTTCTTTGTCTAATACTAAAATAACACAAAATAGTGTTAGAATGGCTGTGTAATACCATAATCAACAGTAAACCTAATTAGTAAAGCTCATAGTTTCTCCAAGTTATTTTGGTCAGAACATATACAATTGAAATTATACCATTGGATTATTGTTTGAAAAAATTACTTGAATAGCTTTTCATCAAAGTGAATATATTAACATTTCCTCGATACATAACTGTTAATTTGTTTCTCTTTATATTCAATTTTATGATTCCTCTTCTAGGTTGAATTAGTTTTCTTTCTTGCACATATAAAATGTCAGCATGACTCAAAAGTCCAATTTCCTTCCCAATCTCTCCCACTGGATTCCTATAGATCTGTTCTCAGCAATCAATTTCATTAATAGCTGGTTTATGTTTACTAAATGCATTTTTGAAAAGAGATAGGAAATAGGAATAAAGAAATATGTAAACCTACACATAACCTTTTTTTTTCTCATAGAAAAGGTAGTAGGTGCTCTTTGCCCCTTGCTTCTGTTTTTCTGATGTCCTCACCCTTTACATTTCTCAGTATTACTTCACAGAGATATATTGTATTCCTCACCTTTTTATAGATTAATAATACTCCATTATATGAAAATACTATAGTTTATTCAACCAATTTCCTATGTATAGGCATTTAGAGCATTGCCAATATTTTGATATTGCAAAGAATATTGCAACAAATAACTTTAAGCCTATGTTTTTATATGGGAGGAGCTATGTCATCAAGTTATGTACTAAATAGAATCACTGTGAAAAAATTAAATATAAACATCTTATATGTTTAAGAGTTATTCGCTTATCACTTCTCATCTTCTTGTGAATTGTGTAGTCACATGCTTTGCCCATTTTTCTAATGGATTTTGGCCTTTTGATCTCTTGGTTATTTAAGAATTCCTTATCCTTGATAGTGGTTCAAAGAGTAAATTTTCTAGACACTCATATATCATAAGGTAGGTATAAGCAATATGACACTATAAATAAAAAACAAATTTACAGGTGATTTTCTTCTTTCTGAAAAAAGAGAGGTGAGAGGAGAGAGTTCTAAAGATGGGTGAGTAGGAATCATCATGACTCTGCTCCCCACAGGTGTAAAAATCATACTGACATAATCTATCTGATGTAATTATTTTAGAACACTAGGGTCTATTGAAGACTTGCAACTTCTAGAGGAAGGATTGGGTGGTAAATCACAGTAATTTTCCATTCTTCTCATTCCCCATTTCTGAAACAATTTGTGTACAGCTTGCGGAACCAGGATGAGCAAAATGCATTCTGTTCTTCAAATATCAGGGATCTGTGCTGTGATCATTGATTGCTGCTTCTGATCAAGAGCAGCAAACAAGAGCGAGGTGACCAGTGTTGTGGCACCTCATCCCATTAGTACAAGCCCCTCTCCTTCAGCTAAAGTGACTTCAGTATTCTTTCCCCCTTCATTTTTCTTTTTGTACCCTTTTGGAAGCCAGACCTTAAAGACTAGGACCCTCATAAACTACTGAATATATGGGGGAAATTGGAAAGGGAAGGTACCTTCGCAGGGAACATTCAAGCTGAGAAAAGACTTGAGAAAATTGTAAAGCCCTCAGGCTAATAATCTTTGGCATGGTGATGTCCTGTAATAATTACAGAAAACAGAAAAACAGGAACAAACCCAACAAACCAGAAAAAAGGCAGAGAATCTGATTTCTAGCATTACTACATTACTAAATTCAAACATCATTTTTAACCAGAAAGCACAATGCATAAAAAGAGACAGGGAAATTAGATTCATTTAAAGGAAAATATAAATCTGCAGAAATTGTCTCGAGAAAGACCTGATGGCAGATCTACCAGACAGATTTTAAAACAATTGCCTTAAAGATGTTCAAAGAACTAAAAGGAAGATGTGGAAATATAGTTCTTTTTTTTTTTGTAGAGACAGAGTCTCACCTTATTGCCCTAGGTAGAGTGCCGTGGGGTCACATAGCTCACAGCAACCTCCAACTCCTGGGCTTAGGCGATTCTCTTGCCTCAGCCTCCCGAGTAGCTGGGACTACAGGCGCCCACCACACGCCCGGCTATTGATGCAGTTCGGCCGGGGCTGGGTTTGAACCCACCACCCTCGGTATGTGGGGCCGGCACCCTACTCGTTGAGCCACAGGAGAGACACAGATAGAACATCCTATCCAGAAACTATAGGATATACATTCTTCTCCAGAGCATATGAGACATTTTCCAGTATCAACTATATATGAGGCCACAAATTAAACCTCACTATATTTAAAAAGAGAGAGATCAGCATATCTTTTCTGACCTCAACAATTAGAAATCGGTAACATTGGAAAGTTCACAAAATTGTGGAAATTAAACAACACACTTTAATTTAATTTGAGACAGTCAACAACACACTCTTAAACAACCAATGGATCAAAGAAGAATTCACAAAAGAAAATAAGAAAATTCATAGATATAAAATGAAAACACGACATGTCAGCACTTTCAGGACACAGTAATGCTGAGGGGAACGTATGTAGCTTTAAATGCTTACATTTAAAAACAAAGATCTCAAATCAATAATCTAACTTTAAAACTTTAATAACTAGAAAATGGAGAACAAAATAAACCCAAAGCTATCAAAAAAATGAAGTAAAACTTAGAGATATATGAAATAGAGAATGGAAAAATCATAGAGAAAATCAACAAAACCAAAAGTTAGTTCTTTGAAAAGATTAACAAAATTGATAAACCTTATCTAAACAGAATGGGGAGGGCACTCAAATGACTAAAATCAGGCACAAAAGTGAGGACAGTAGTGATTCTTAAGAAATAAAAAGGATCATAGGAGGGTATTATGAATAATTTTATGCCAACAAATTGGATAACCTAAATGAAATGGATAAATTCTTAGAAACACAAAACCCATAAAACTAAAACATAAAGAAATAGAAAACCTAAGTAGCATTCTGTAACAAGAAGAGAGATTATGTTAGTAATTAAAATTATTACAACTGATAAACGAATTCAAAGCAGGATATAAAGTTAACACAGAAATTCAGTTGCATTCCTCAAGATCAACAACAATAATATGAAAAAGAAATCATCAAAACAATTCCATTTACCATAATATTGAAAATATAAAATACTCGGAAATTAATCAGGGAGGTAAAAGACTAATGACAAAACATTGCTGCATGAAATTATAAAGACATAAAGAAAACATATTCCTATTTCATGAATTGGAAGGCTTAATATTGCCAACGTGGTAATACTACTCAAAGCAATCTGCATTATCATGGCAATCACTATTAAAATCCCAATGAGATTTTCTGCAGAAATTGAAAAGCTCATCTTAAAATTCCCATAGATTTTCAAGGAACCATGAATAGTCAAAACAATCTTGAAAAAGAGCAAAGCTGGAGGACTCAACATTTCCTGATTTCAAAACTTACAATCATGCTACAGTAATCAGAACTGATTAGCTGATGTAGCATAGTGACTGTCATTATGCTAGTATGGCACACAAACCTCTGGCATAAAGTCAGAAAAAAGACCAGAGAGCCCAGAAATAAACCCTCTAATAAAGGTCAAATGATTTCTAACAGGTTTCAAGATCATTCGATAGGGAAAGAACAGTCTTTTCAATAAATAGTGCTGGGAAAAATTGGACTCCAAACACAAATAAATGAAGATGGACCCTGACATACCACCATATACAAAAGTTCATTCACAATGGGTCAAAGACTTCAATGTAAGACCTATTAAAATAAAATTTAGAAGAAAGCATGGGACAATGATTTAACAATTTCACATTAGATTTGGCAATTATTTCTTTATTATAATGCTAAAGACACAGGCAACACCAAAAAAAAAAAAAAAGTAGATAAATTAGACCTTGTAAAAGTTTTTAAATTTTATACATCAAAGCCACTATCTACAGAGTAAAAGGCAATATACATAATGACAGAAAATATCTTCAAATCATATCTGATAAAAGACTAACATCTAGAATGTACTAAGAACTCTGAAAACTCAACAGAAAAAAAATTCAAAAGTGGACAAAAGAGTGGAATAGACATTTCTCCAAAAAAGGCCGGCAAATGGCTAATAAGCACTTGAAAAGATACTCGACATCACTAATCATTACGGAAATACACCTCACATATATAAAATTGGCTACTGTCAAAATGGAGAAGAATAAAAACAGGATGTATCATGTATTGATGAGGATATTTCTATTGTGGGAATGTAAAAAATTATATCTGCTGTGAAAAACAAGATAGTGTTTTTCACTATCCTGTTCCCACATAGACATAAAAAAATAGTCACTATACAATCTAGCAATTTCACTATACCTAAAAGAATTGAAAGAAAGGTCTGGAAGAGACATTTGTATAGCTATTGTTTTGGCTGCATTATGCACAATAGCTAAGATGTGGAAGTAACATAAATGTCCATGGATGATGAATGGATAAACAAAATGTGGTATATTAATACAATAGAATATTATTCAATCTTATAATGAAAATTCTGCAATATGCTACAATATGAATGAACCTTGAGGACTTGGAACAAGTGAAATAAGCAAATCACAAACGACAAATATTGTACTACTCCAATCATATGAGGTACCTGGAGTAATCAAAATCAGAGAGACAAAAAGGAGAATTGCACTGCTCAGGGGCAGGGAAGAGGGGGAATGGAGAGTTATTGTTTTATAGGTATAGCTTCTGTTTTACAAGATATAAGTTATGAAGATGGATGGTTGTGATAGTTATGCAACATTATGAACATACCACTGAACTGTATACTTAACAATGGTTAAGATGGTAAATTTTATGGTAAGTGTATTTTACCAAAATATACACCGAGAAAAAGACATAGTGGAAAATAAAACTAAAAAAGAACCTTAAATAAAGTTAAAAAAGAAAAGAAAAAGATATTCATCTTCTGGATAAAAAGAGAAGTAAATATAAGGTCATTACTATGGTATTATTATTCTTCATTCATTGCTGTCCAGTTTAGCTTGCTGGGTAAAAGGGAAAGAACAGGCACTCACTAACCCTCAAAGAATCGCGCCTAACCTAAGGGAAGCCTACTGGCACAAGCTCTAGGTTCAAACATCATCTTTCTTATAGAATAAGAAGCAAAAATGCAGTTAAATTTTGTTTGAGGTATTCCATATGGAATTTTTAAATATGTCTATCCTTATTTGATTTCTTAGAGTATAGTCCTCTACATACCTTTGCATGTAAAAAGATAACCACTGTCCAGGCAGTTCTCTGTGTCCACAATTTGTCCAGAACTCTGCCTCCATGGGCACTTCCTGTGGTACCTCATGACAGTATAGGCTGTCTTCCTTTAATTCCATATGTTTCCCGGAAGCATACTTCTCATTTCTGTTGTATTTTCCAACTTTATGAAATAATATAGCTTCGGAATGTTTATGATCATCATCCTGTTGTTCTAACTCCTAATTATTGAGAGCACAATATTTTGGGTTTCCTGTTAATAGTAGTCATATATACATTCAGTCATATATACATTCATAGCATCTGCCAACTTGTTTTCTTCCTTTTCTAAATTTAACATTTCTGTAACATGTCTCTACTAAGCCTTTCTAGCTTTAACAGTGTACTATAGAAGGCCTTTTTTCATCAAATTTCCTCATTTCAAAAACATTTTTGTGTGAATATGCAGAATAAATTTCAGATTATAGAAATTTAATCAGTAGAATATAGAAATAATACAGTAGAATTTAATCAGTAGATTATAGAAATAATACAGTAGAATTAACAAGTATGCCCAGAACTTTGGTAATCAGGAGATACAGATCTCATTTGACTTTTACATATTTGTGCTCTTTGTTAGTACATGTTAGGGGTTCAAGATTAGCAGCTTGAATTTTTATGTGAAGGAGAGTCTGTGTTTACTTTTATTTTTGTTTTCATTTTGGAATTGGCTAGTAGATTATTTACTGGTGAGAACACCTACATAGATAAAACAGAAATCAGTCTCGCAGGGCCATACATCACATGTTCATAACTGTTACATGAAGAACCTCAGCAGTTTATAACCCTACCTAAGTACTAGTATTTTATTCTGAGACTTATTTTTTCTTTTCTTTTCTTTCTTTCTTTTTTTTTTTTTTTGAGATAGAGTTTCACTTTGTCCCCCTCAGTAGAGTGCTGTCCCGTCATAGTTCACAGCAACCTCAAACTCTTGGGCTCAAGTGATTTCTCTTGCCTCAGCCTCCCAAGTAGCTGGGAATACAGGCACCCACCACAACACTCAGCTATTTTTTTTTTCTTTTTTTAAGAGATGGGGATCTTGCTCTGGCTCAGAGTGCCAGGATTACAGGTGTGAGCCACCACACCTGGCCAAGACTATTTTTTCATAATTAATTCTTCTGCTTTTCCTTTTGCTACTCTTCAGTCTCATTTGTATTCTGATTTATAATTAAGTTGCTGCTTAACATACACAATTACTCATGTCTGCAACCTGACACAGAATTTCTTTAAAGACGAATCATATTTGTCTCAACTAAGGAGTCATTAAGTTTCATTTCTATTGCCAAGTGCACATTATTCTCTTTACTCACTATGATATGATACTCCAAAAACTTCCTTCCCTAAATGCCAAAGTATCATTCTCCTTCTCTCCACACACTTTCTCCAGAGATCCATCCATTTTTGCTCATGCACCTCAGCCCTGATTCACATGCCTGCTATTTCCATTTCAGCCATTTCTGCAAACTGCCAATCACATAACACTTGGCCAGACAACTTAGCGCTTTTGGGTTTGTACAGCCAAATATCCAGAGATGTGTTCACTCCACCCAACACTTTTGGATTTTAATTTCATCTTTATTTTTCTCACTGACTTTAAGAAAAGAAAGATTGCTTTATTGAACCCCCTGGCCACTTGACCCTTTCTGTTTATTTATATTTTACATTTTCCTAGCTACACCACAGCAGTCAATGTTGGAGGAGACACAGAGGGGCTTGGAGATGCGTTGAGTTTCACAGAGAATGTATGCTGCCTAACTGCTGGCCAGGGGCCTTATTTACTAAAGGGTTGCCATGATTTTGTGTTTCCTTCCAAGCCACCTTAACCAGAGTTTGCTTCTGAATTCCAGTGGTGAGAGGTGATGGAATGATGACACATTTGCATGGTGGGGCCTCTACTGTTGAACAGAAAAGAAGTTTGAAGGCTTTGGAGAATATACTTAGTATCATTTCTCTTGAGAACTCTAAATGGTTATACTGAATGACTGTAAACCACTAATGGTAACATCTTGCTTCTAATGGTACCATTCTTATTTTCAAAACTTCAAATGAAAAATCCTTGGAATTAACAGATTACTACGTTTCACTACCTCATATTTGATGATGCTCTTTTGAGGGTATGTAAGTACCAGTCAATTTGACAAAAGGGTTTAAAAAAATGCCATGTTTTCATAGTCAATTTACTGCTGGTGCCTTATGAAATTTTAAAAATTCATTTTAATCCTTGAATCTATCTTCTAAAAACAACTTTTAGCATTCATTAAAACTATACTCCCTTGTAATTAGAGAGCAGTTTGCCATTTTAAAATAACAAACTGGTGCTTAAATCTTCACAGATACCAAATGGAGATAACCATTATATATCTCTTCTATATATATCTTCTCTGTACAAGCTGAGAAATAGAAAGTAGCAAACTAACTCCCAGTAGCATGCATTTGCACAGTTTTCTCATCTGCAGCTGTCTTCAGACCATGTCATAACAACATCCATGGAGTATCTGGCAGTCATCTTGGTGGCCTCGTATTTGGCTCCTACTTCTCTTTGTCCAAGATTTCAATATACCAATTATACAATGAAGTTATGGGAAATTGGTGAGTCTTATTACACATGAATCACAAAATCACATACAAAGCAAATTTCAGATATGCATATTCATATTGAAATGTATCTTTCCAGCTTGGCGCCTGTAGCTCAGCGGGCTAAGGCACCAGCCATGTACACCTGAGCTGGTGGGTTTGAATCCAGCCTGGGCCCGCCAAACAACAATGACGGCTGCAATCAAAAGATGGCCGGGCGTTGTGGTGGGCACCTGTAGTCCCAGCTACTCGGGAGGCGGAGGCAGGAGACTTGCTTGAGCCCAGGAATTGGAGGATGCTGTGAGCTGTGATGCCACAGCACTCTACCAAGGGTGACAGCTTGAGGCTCTGTCTCAAAAAAAAAAAAAAGAAAGAAATGTATCTTTCCAATAATCAAAAAAAAATGGTGTCTACTCTATAGTATACCTTGTTTCCAAAATCAAAGTATGTGGGAGTCAAATTAGCAAGCAGGGATTATTTGGGGAGTGAGAGACCACAAGGAAGGGCTGCAGAGGGATAGAAGCTTCTTCATTAAAGTCAGTTGAACTCTGCCTCTTTACAAATTACTTCTGTCTGAGGACTACAATTTGTTACTTGAATCTACCAAAAACAATCTCTCTCTCTCTTTTGTTCTCTTACTTGCAGTCCCGACACTCATTTTCTCTTTCTTTTTCTTTCTTCCTTTCTAAAATTTTTCTGAAGACCACCAGCACAACCCTTTTAGCTAGTTCTCATTGTCTCATTCCAGTATAATTGCCTTTTCTCTGCATCACATTAGCACTTTTCTTCATTTCAATGTATGTTTACACTATGTTACAATTCACAAGGGTATAGACTTTTTATTAAAACTACCCAGCAGGTTAGTTTCCAAAAAGATTAATCATCTCAATAAACCATTTCCAAATGCTTTAAAAAATTTTTTTTATAGTTGGAATAATTTTGAAGATGCAATCCTTCCATCCGTCTATGGGGTACATATTTTGAGTTGCTTCTCTCACAGTTGCTGACATTTCCTTTGGAAGTCCATCTCTTTTAGAACTTTAAGCTTTATACACCTTGTCAACTCCTCAGATGATCTTATTAGAAGTACAGGTATCACCTGCAGTGAAACTACATGGGAAAATAAAGTGGCTTTGTTTTCCTGAGTCTCAACCAACAATTTTATAGGAGAAGGAATTGGGGGGCAGCAATGTGTGCAATTCGGAAATTGGGCTGTCTGCATTTGAACTTCAGCTCCACTGTTCCTACAGCTGAGAAACCAGAAATCAATGACCCATGAGATTTAGTTTTCTTATCTGTAAATAAAAGCCCCTCCCTTTCTGCCTTCTTTCTACCCCACACCCACCCACCATAAAGGTTGTTGTGATACTGAGAAAATATGAAATGTTGAGCACAGTAACTGGCAGGAGTGGGTCATTCCTAAAATATTGACCAACATGCTAATACCTGAAACAGGGTAAGGCAGCTAGGCTTGATTGTCTCCACTGCCAACTCGGCATCATAACCAACTCCTTCCAAGGTCTGGGAAATTGAATTCCCCAGACTCCCTTTCCTATTGTGTTCTGGGAAGAATTTCCCATTGAGAGGACTTTGCATGTGATTTGGAGAGCAGAAGAGAAGTTAAAACCTTTATTCTCTGAATGTGGTTGTGGCCCCATGGGTAGGCAGGCACCAGAGGTGGCAGCTTCTCAGACCATTCCCTGAATTGCTGCAAGTGACAGAGTCTTCACAAGCATCACTGACTTTCCAGTCTGAGCACCCCCAATTTCCCCACATCAACTCTCTGACCTTCTCTCTCCAGTTTTGCAACATTGGAGTAAGGCCTGATTTCTGAGTAAAGCCTTTTATTCATGGAATAGTCAGAATGGTTCTGTTTCCCTGCCTGATCTCAATCTGAGAGAACTGGGTGTGGGCAGGTTCAGGAAGCTGATGGAAGGTAGGATTAACCTGGAACAGAGCAGCTGCTCCTATCCTCCATGGAAAGTGTTCATTTATAGATTATTTGATTCACATTGTTTTCTTCTACTAGACAGTGTTGCCAAGTCCAGGGTTTGGACTTGGCACACTATGGGAACTAAAGGAACAGTTGTTGAATGCCAGTGTATGCATGTGGCTGCTTTTGTTCACTCCAGGATTTATTCTTCTTTCTCTGAAATCTGTTTTTTTCCTTCCTCTCCCTCCACTGCATGGTTGAACAGGAGCCAAAATTTTCTTTGAGACCTGACTCTTCTCGTTACATTTTATTGTTCTCTGTTCAATTAAAATTTGTCTATAGAGTTTTTAAATAGGAAATTAATAGAGGAACATTTTGTTATATCATGATAGCCTGGGAGCTACCAGTAACCATTCATTGTTTCAGTTGTGTGGAAGAAGTGTGTCAGGAGAATGAAACTGACACAGAAACAGTACACAGGTGAAATGGTGAGAAAATCCTGTCAGCATTGAAATCCACTAGCAGCAGTAGACTCCATTGATGGCATATTTCTTCCAACACGGTTTGTGAAGAACAACACCTTATCTTTCTTTTCTAAGTGAGTTTCAGTTGCATTTCTATCATTATACCCAAAGAGTAATAGCTAATGCATCCACTTGTATCCCAATGAGCTTATCATTCCCCATCTTTTGTCTTTACTCTTGGCTATGCCCTTATTACCTAATTTTGGGAGAGAGAATTAAAAGTCAAAGCGTTAACTTGGAGAAGAATACAGATCTCTGTAGAAGGAAGGGTGTTCCTAGTAATTTTCAAAGCCTCAGATGTCAGAGAACATAATAAATTTTATTTTCAAAGGTTTATAAATGATTGCATTCTGTTCTGGCAGAAAAGAACCAACAGCTAGTGTTAGGGCAACTGTTTTGCTTCCCATTACATTAATTACTTTATCCTCAGGATGAAGACTAACTCATGATTCTATCAAAGCAGGCACTTGCCATGTTGTATCACAATGTATCTACCTATAAGTCTTTCTACTTAATTAATCCATCATCTACTAGAAATCTGACATTATATTAATCTTCACATTTCCAGCAACTGGGATAGAAGGTCAATAATTTATTCTAGATAAAATGTATTTACACTACAGATATTACAAGGCAATATTTCTGATGCACTTTTTAAAGTGCACATTTTAAAAAGTTCCAATCAACATGTTCATTCAAACAAATGTTGAAAACATACTTTAATGAAAAATATTTAGATAGTTTCAGACGGTTTCTTTACATTTTGATTTTATGGGGAAATACGCATACTGTGTGTGTGTATTTATACATACAATTTCCATGTACCACTTGAAAATGTTTTCTAGAATTCAGAATGAAAACATTCTGAAATACTATGATGTAATTCCTTGGTCTCTTTCTTCTGAGTGCCAGTTTGTGTGCTAGAGCTGGGGATGGTAAGCTGCACAAGCTCTTGGTCCTTCCTGAAGATGGAAAAATTGAGCCGTATGGACCAGAAACAGATGCACTGATATTCATCTACCTGACATGCTTATAGTTATTACCAGTAAACGATCCAGTAGCAACAATGAATTTGGAAGAATCTTGGGGTAGAGTTTAAAGTTTTCAGCCCTCTAAATATTGAGAGATGGTATAAATAATTTAACAACTTAAATAAAAATGAAAAGAGTATATGGAAAAAAATTGTCCAGAATAACTTACTTCAAATAATGACATTATCTAATATTTACAGAGTGATTACTAAGCACCAGGAACTCTGATAAATGTACCATATAAATCTACATTAGTCCTATGGTCATGTGCAGTAGGTATACATTATTATATATTTTGTTGTGGAATAAAATGTTTTGAGGTGTTGAATAGCTTTCTCAAGGTTATGCAGCTAACGTGTTGTGCAGCCAACTTCAAATCCACAGGCATCCAACTGTGGAGCCAGCACTTTACTGTAAAATAAAAAGAGGCAATATTCAAAAAGCACACTTAAGAAAGAAGTAAAACAGACTATTGCCATTGGTAATGTGGAGTGTGAATCATGAGAAGCTATGGGGAACAGGATCTAGCAGAAGCCTCATGATAGAAACCATGCATTTAAATACATTAGAGACGGTCTTAGCAGGTGAAGGCAAAGGTTCACAGCATCAAGTAGAAAACAGTCTTCAGTAAACACAGTACCTTAACAATATTTTGTATATTCTTCTAAATCTCCAATACCTTAACAAGTAATAACCTACCTAACCAGAACCCTTACTGATAACATAAACAAACAGTTGCTTAACACATTTCAAATATGTATTAGGTACACTGTATTCTTACAATAAAGCAAAAAGAAAGTGTTATTAAGAAAATCATAAAAAAGAGAAAAATATATTTATTATTCATTAAGTGGAAATGGATCATTATAAAGGCCTTTATCCTCATCATCTTAACTGAGGAAGAGGAGGAAGAGGACGGTTGGTCTTTCTGTCTAAGGGTGACAGAAGGAGAAGAGGTGGAAGGGGAGGCTGGAGAGGCGGACACAGTTGGTGTAACTGTGGAAATACAGCATAAATTCTGTCTAGCTCTTCTGCTTTTTCATTTTCTCTAAAAATGTCTCTGTATAGTACCAATTCTCCTCCCATTGTTTGCTTCAGTTTGGTGCCCATATCATAAGAAGCTCCATGTGTAAAAGTCAAACAGTCTTGAATAATCAGAACCCTTCTACGATATTGTCTACTGTGACTTTGTTTTCTGGCATGTCGTCTTCCTCCTCATCTGGCACTGGTTCTACAGCAATCATCACCATCAAGTACTGTGGTGTGGTGTCTAGTAGCTCTTGAATTTCTCCAGGACCCATATCCTGAAATTCTTCACACCCACACTCACACTGTTTTTGCCATACCTGAGATCTCTCTCATAATTTCTTTGGTCAGCTTTGATGTGACTCCTGTGAAGTCATAACGCAATTCCTTGATGTCTCTTCTCTATTTCCCACCCCTGACCTTTTCTTTCAGAGTGCCAGTTCACATGCCAGGAGCTGGGGATGGTAAGGGACACAAGCTCTCAGTGGACACTGCTTTATTTTTTTCCAGCAGTAATTTATTGTTTGAGGCTCAATGGCCTTCACAGCCTTTTCTATAACAAGGCTGGCATCTTTAGTGGTGTGATTCTTCCAGACTTTCATGATGTTGTCTCCATCAGAATTCTCTTCTAGAGCACTGACAATTTTTCCCATAAAATACTGCTTGTAACGAGCCCTAACAATTGTGATAATCCCCTGATCTATAGGCAGAATTGAAGTATTTTGTGTCTAGGGGTAAGCAGATAAATTTGATGCCTTTGGTGTTGAAAACATGGAGTACTGGTTAGTCAGAGACATTTTTCAGTATCACAAAGAATTTTAAACTGTATTGGCAAAGTATTTCCTCACTTGCAGGACAAAGTATTGATGGACCCAATCCAGAAAAAACATTCTCTTTGTTCAAGCCTTCTTACTGTGAACCTAAAACCGAAGACTGGCAGCTTGTAGCTGTCTATTTTCTTTTCTTTTCTTTTTTATAAATATATATATATATTTATTTTTACATATACATGTGTTTATTAGGTTTCCATTGTTTGCCTTCACGGAATTAAAAAGGCTTAAAATTTAATAACAATAACAATGTTTAAGATAAGGACTTTTTAAGAAATATAAACATAGTCTACACTCATTA
>CAUYRH010125228.1:0-38045 GCA_963574655.1 Perodicticus potto | reverse complement strand
AACCAAAAAATGGCCGGGCGTTGTGGCGGGCGCCTGTAGTCCCAGCTACTTGGGAGGCTGAGGCAAGAGACTCGCTTGAGCCCAGGAATTGGAGGTTGCTGTCAGCTGTGATGCCACGGCACTCTATCCAGGGTGACAGCTTGAGGCTCTGTCTCAAAAAATAAATAAATAAATAAATAAATAAATAAATAAATATAAATTTCATAGGGGGGTCTGAGTTCTGTGAATCATTCGAGTAAATTTTTGCACCTGGTGGGGTCATGGAAACCCCCAAATCCATAGCCAGTTGGTGAGAAGTGCAGGTGGCCTGAGGGGTCTGGAATGGCAGCATGCATGTATTCATTCATTCATTCATTTTGAAACGCAGTCTCACTATGTAGCCCAGGCTGGTCTCAAATTTCTGGGCTCAAACAATTCTCCCACTTCAGGCTCCCAAGTACCTAGGACTACAGGTGTGAGCCAACATGCTCCATGCAGCTATAATTTAAGTTAATTTAAAGATTCCTCTTGACAGGGACTATGTCCTTTCACTTGTGAAGTCTGTGCTAAGTCCAAGTGGTCAGTGCCAGAACTGAACCGTGATACATCCAGCTACAACTCAGAATAGTTTTTGAAAGGAAGACCTAAGTCCTCCTCCACTCCTCCCCACTTTCTGGGGTTGTAATGTAGACCCCAAGACGGAAGATTTAGCAGCCACCTAGACCTAAGTAGTGGCCTTGGGAATGGAAACCATGGATGGAACAGCAGCAAGAGGTGCTTGGGGCCTTAGCTATGTAGCATCAGACCTGAACATCTATCTCCAGACTTCAAGAACACAAGAGAAAAGACTAAATTTTATCGTTTAAGCTATTGAGTTGTGATCTTCACAACCTGACCAAATCCCAGGTAGTACAGAGGGTCAAGGGTACTTTTTTTGATATCAGTATTAGTCTAAAAAGACTAACAATTCACATTTCCAGCAACTATAATGAGTACTTTTTGCCTATGTCCCTGTAAGAAATGGCAGCATTTCTTTTTTCCTGAGACAAAGTCTCACTCTGTCACCCTGGGTAGACTGCCCTGGCATCATCATAGCTCACAGCAACCTCAAACTCTTGAGTCAAGTGATCCTCTTGCCTCAGTCATTCTACGTTTTTAGTAGAGAGGGGGTCTTGCTTTTGCTCAGGCTGGTCTTAAACCCCTGAGCTCAAGCAATCCATCTGCCTTGGCCTCCCAGAGTGTTAGGATTACAGGCATGAGCCACTGCACCTTGCTGCCAGCATTGCTCTTTTTAAGAGTCACCCGATCTATGGTACTTCCTTTTTTTTTTTTTGAGACAGAGCCTCACTATGTCGCCCTCCGTAGAGTGCCACGGCATCACAGCTAATAGCAACTTCAAACTCTTAGGCTTAAGCAATTCTCTTGCCTCAGTCTTCCAAGTAGCAGACTCTACAGGTGCCTCCCACATGCCTGGCTATTTTTTTGTTGCAGTGTCATTGTTGATTTTAGCTGGCCCAGGCTGGGTCCACACCCGCCAGCCTCAGTGTATGTGGTCAACGCCTTACCCATTGAGCTACAGGCACCACCAGCATTGCTCTTTTTAACTTTTACCAGGCAGACGGGTCCCTATCCAAATTTTCTCTAATGAATAATGCGATTTTTACTATCAGAAAGAAGGGTAAATTTTAAATGTAAGTAATGACCAAAAAATGATAATATCATGCCTAGCACATGGAAATGACAAGATTTTTTTCCCCGAAGTTCTCCAGTGGAGGTGACAAGTCTTAAAGATTACCTCACATGCACATCTTGAGGTAGGGTACACAGATAAGGCCTCTTAAAATCCCTTCTCAGTTTTGTTTCTATTTTGTCAGGCAGTATTACAATTTAGGAAATCTGGCTGTGTATTACTAGACCAGCAGAAATCACAAATAACACAAAAATATTCAGGAAAACCATACGATAAAAGTCAACTATCCTGGCTCAGTGTCCATAGCTCAGTGGTTAAGTCACCTGCATATACACTGGGGCTGGCAGGTTCAAATCTGGCCTGGGCCTGCTAAAAACAATACCAACTACAACAAAAAAATAGCCGAGCGTTGTGGTAGGCACCTGTAGTCCCAACTATTTGGGAGGCTAAGGCAAGAGAATCGCTTAAGCTTAAGAGTTTGGGGTTGCTGTGAGCAGTGACGCCACCGCACTCTACCAAGGGCAACGTAATGAGACTCTGTCTCCAAAACAAAGGAAAAAAATGTCAACCATCCTGAAGAGCATGCTGTTAAAAAACTTTTTTATTTATTTATTTATTGAGACAGAGTCTCACTATATTGCCCTCAGAAGAGTGCCGTGGTGTCACAGTTCACAGCAACCTCAAACTCTTGGACTTAAGCAAGTCTCTTGCCTCAGTCTCCTGGGTAGCTGAGACTACAGGTGCCCACCACAACGCCCAGCTATTTTTTTGTTGAAGTTTGGCTGGGGCCGGGTTCAAACTCGCCACCCTCGGTATATGGGGCCAACGCCCTACCCACTGAGTCACAGGCATTGCCCTAAAATACTTTTTTTTTTTTTTGAGACACAGCCTCAAGCTGTCACCCTTGGTAGAGTGCTGTGGCATCACAGCTCACAACAACCTCCAACTCCTGGGCTCAAGCGAGTCTCCTGCCTCCGCCTCCCAAGTAGCTGGGACTACAGGCGCCCGCCACAACGCCTGGCTATTTTTTGGTTGCAGCCATCATTGTTGTTTGGCGGGCCCGGGCTGAATTCAAACCCGCCAGCTCAGGTGTACGTGGCTGGTGCCTTAGCCGCTTGAGCCACAGGTGTCGAGCCCAAAATACTTTTTTAAAATTAGAAATAAAGTTATCCAAGAAACTAAAGACCAAGATGATCATGTACTTGTAAGGGACTAAAAAGGAAATCTAAATGATTTGAAAGTATTTATTACCTCATATGGTATTTAAAAGTTATTCCAGGCTCGGCGCCTGTAGCCCAATGAGCTGGTGGGTTCAAATCCAGCCCGGGCCCGCCAAACAACAATGACAGATGCAACCAAAAAATAGCCAGGCCTTGTGGCAGGTGCCTGTAGTCCCAGCTACTTGGGAATTGGAGGCAGGAGACTCACTTGAGCCCAGGAGTTGGAGGTTGCTGGAAGCTGTGATGCCGTAGCACTCTACCCAGGGCAACAGCTTGAGGCTCTGTCTCAAAAAAAAAAAAAAAAGTTATTCCAGATTTTCTTTTTTTGCATTTCAATGAGTTCTCTTGTAAGAAGCTTTAACAAAATATTGGTAGCAAATATATATATATATATATATATATATATATATATGTATATATAGCATACTGACTAACCAATATCATCATGAAGTACCCTCCCAGGCAAGAATAAGTCATTTCAGTAACAAAGTAGTCCATTCCATCCTAGTATGATTGAGATTACACTGTGGTAGTTGGAAGCAAGCCTCAAAAAAACGTTTTTTCCTGTCCCCTTTGATGGCAGAGCCTCAAAGTCTTTGACACTCCTTCCACTGAGAAGTAGACACTATGTCCTCTACTCTTGAATCTAGACAAGCTCTGTAACTTCTCTGGCCAATAAAAAAATTATGGCACTTTCAAGCATAGCTCTTAACATAGCTATTAACTACTAATACAAGCCTAGCTTGGCAGCTTGTACTCCCTGTCTCTTGAAACCTTCATTTTTAGAGTTCTGAGACATCACATAAGAAGCCCAATTACCCTGAGGCTGGCATATCACAATTTGAGCAATACAAATGATGTAGAGAAGGCCTGGAAGATTAAGATGCTGCACAGAGGGAAGAGGGGCCAAGGAACACAGAAGTCCCAGTGTACAAGTAAAAAAGCCATCTTGGGAGGAGATTCTACAGTTCCAGGTAAAGCAGCTAACACCAAATGGATCCAAGATGAATTGACAACCAAGCCTGTCCCGAATTCATGACTCAGAAAGTTGGGAGCAAAATAAAACAATTGTTTTAACCTATAAAGCTGTGGGATAGTTTGTTAGTGTAGCAGAAGATAATTGGAATATACATTTCATTAAAAAAAATCAAAACACAGCTCGGCACCTGTAGCTCAGTGGTTAAGACACCAGCCACATACACTGAGGCAGGCGGGTTCGAACCTGACCCAGGCCTGCTAAACAACAATGATAACTGCAACAAAAAAATAGCCAGGCATTGTGGCAGGTGCCTGTAGTTGCAGCTCCTTGGGAGGCTGAGGCAAGAGAATCGTTTAAGCCCAAGAGTTAGAGGTTGCTATGAGCAGTGATGCCACAGCACTCTACCTAGGATGACATAGTGAGTCTCTGTCTCAATAAATAAATAAATATATATAAATATATAAAATCAAAACAATATAACCATAATTATTTTTAAAAATCAAATAGTGCTCTGAGATACCATTTGACCCCAGCGAGAATGGCCCACATTACAAAGTCTCAAAACTGCAGATGCTGGCGTGGATGTGGAGAGAAAGGAACACTTTTACACTGCTGGTGGGACTGCAAACTGATACAACCTTTTTGGAAGGAAGTATGGAGAACTCTTAAAGAACTCAAGCTAGACCTCCCATTTGATCCTGCAATCCCATTACTGGGCATCTACCCAGAAGGAAAAAACTCCTTTTATCATAAGGACACTTGCACTAGACTTTATTGCAGCTCAGTTTACAATAGCCAAAATGTGGAAACAGCCTTAATGCCCACCAACCCAGAAATGGATTAGCAAGCTGTGGTATATGTACACTATTGAATACTTCAGCCATTATAAAAAATGGAGACTTACAGCCTTTGTATTAACCTGGATGGAAGTGGAACACATTATTCTTAGAAAAGCATCGCAAGAATGGAGAAGCATGAATCCCAAGTACTCAATTTTGATATGAGGACAATTAATGACAATTAATGACATGGTGGGATTGGGAGAAGGGGAGAGCAGAGAGAGAAAGAAGGAGGGAGGGGTGGGGAAAGGAAGAGCAGAGAGAGGGAAGGAGCGAGGGGGGTGGAGTCCTGGTGTGTGCCACACCTTTTGGGGGCAAAACACGATTGTAAGAGGGACTTTACCCAACAAATGCAATTAGTGTAACCTGGTTTCTTGTACCCTCCATGAATCCCCAACAATAAAAAAAAATTATCATACAAAAAATAAAATAAAATAAAAATGCTTCCTACTTCCAGCACTAGACAAGATGGAATAGATGCACTTCTCCCTATTCTCACTAAGTGCAGCTTGAAACCATGAAACCATGGGTATTGTATATAAGGTAAACATATGAAGATTCTAGAAGTGGAGAGAAGAGGGCTACCTGGTCAGGACCTCAGGACCCCTGGGTTTTCTTTTTGTCTTATTTATGTCTAGATATATGGAGGCTAAAGAACCCCAAACTAGCAGGAAAGGGGCTGTCCCCTAACACCGCAGGAAAACTGTGGTCCCATCTAAACCCCAATTGGCAAACGTAGAATGGGGAGTCCAGACTAATATCCATAAGGGCAGTGACCAAGTCCTCCTTCTCCCTTCATCCCCTAACAGGACTTCCATCCCCAACAAGCAATAAGTCCCCACAGCATCAACATAGACCACGTAGGACGCCTGAACTCACACTTGCACCCAGTAATAACAAAGAATCCCCTTTCCTCTCAGTATTGAAGTGGTATCAGGGGAAAACTCATGAAGAGCCAGGATTTTCATCACTTCCCAGCTGTAAAGACCCTCTCAGCTCCTGCAGAATCAGGGGAAGCAGTAAGGAAGGGCCCTCTGGCCTCCCAAGCAGGGTAGTGTCAGTAGAGTGGAGAGCCCCAATATATGCCCCAACAGGCAGTAACAGCACACCTCTTTCCCTCACTGCATGTCAACAGAGACTGAGAGGGAACTTGGGGCCTCCATCCTCACCTGGCAGTAATCCCCTCTCCTTCTCCCACCAACGTGGTTTCAAAGGAGGCATGTTACAATAGAGAATTTACATAAGATTTATAGTCTTGGAACATCATACCCAAAACATCCAGAACACAAATGAAAATCACTCATCACACCAAGAACCTGGAAAATCTCAATTGGAATGAGAAAGGGAAATCAACAGATACCAACACCAAGATGATTTATCTAATGAGAATTTTAAAACAGCTATCCTAAAAATGCTTCAACAAGCAATTACAAACACACTTGACACAAATGATAAGGGGACTAAGTCTCTACAAAGAATATAAGCTATAAATTAAAAATAAATGAAAAACACAATAATTGAAATTTAAAACTCACTATATGGGCTCCAGATCAGAATGGAAAGAATCAGTGAACTTGAAGATAAAACAATAGAAATGACTCAGTAAGAATAATAGAGAAACAGAGAGAGAGAGAGAGAAAAAAAACAGCTTCATGAAACTGTGGAACCATAATCAAAGATCTGTGGGTCAGGCGCAGTGGCTCACATTAGTAATCCTAGCACTTTGGACGGCTAGGGCAGGAGGATTACTTGAAGCCAAGAGTTCAAGATCCCCCTGAGTAAAACACAGAAAAATTAAACAAGCCTGGTGGCACATACCTGTAGTCATAGCTACTTGGGAGGCTGAGGCAGAAGGATGAGCTGAGCCTAGGAGTTTGAGTTTGCAGTGAACCATGGGGGTATCAGACAGCAGAGCGATTACCTATCTCAAAGAAAAAAGAAAAACAAACAACTAACATTGGTGTCAGTGGATTTCCAAAAAGAGGGAAGAGAGAGATATAACTAAAAAAAGAAGAAATACTGGATAAACTTCCTAAATTTGACAAAAGATAAAACTCTATATATTCAAGAAGCTGAGCAAATTAGAAATAAGATAAACCCAAGGAAAATCATATCCAGACATAAAAACTAAAGAAAAAAAAAAATCTTGGAAACAATGAGAAAGAAACCATACCTACCTAAAGGGGAAGAACAGTCTAAATGACAGCAGTTTTCTCATCAGAAACCATGATAGATAGAAGGAAATGGCAGAACAGTTTTCAAGCACTAATGGAAAGGAACTATCAACCAAGAATTCTATATCCAGTGAAAATATTACTCAGAAATGAAGGAGAAATCAAGATATTTCCAGATAAAGAAAATCTAAGACAATTTGTCAGCAGCAGATCTGCCCTAAAAGAATGGTCTGGAGGAAGTCCTTGAAACCAAAAGGAAATAATAAAAGAAGAAATCTTGGAAGATTTAGGAGGAAGAATAAAAAAATGTAAAAAAAAAAAAATATACATAAAACAGGCTCGGCACCTGTGGCTCAACGGGCTAAGGCGCCAGCCACGTACACCTGAGCTGGCGGGTTCGAATCCAGCCTGGGCCCGCCAAACAACAATGACGGCTGCAACCAAAAAATGGCCGGGCGTTATGGCGAGCGCCTGTAGTCCCAGCTACTTGGGAGGCAGTAGCTTGAGGAGACTCGCTTGAGCCCAGGAATTGGAGGTTGCTGTGAGCTGTGATGCCACAGCACTCTATCCAGGGTGACAGCTTGAGGCTCTGTCTCAAGGAAAAAAAAAAAAAAAAATATATATATATATATATATATATACATAAAACAATAGACTTTCCTTTTCCTCTTGAGTTTGATGGTTGAAACAAAAATTTAGTGGTGTATGATGTGGTTCTCAATATATGTAGAAGAAATATTTAAGGCAATTATATTACATAAAAGGGATGGTAAAGTGACATAAATGAGGTGAGGTTTCTATATTCAAACCAGTTGACCCTAGTGTTGACACTAGTGCACCGTAATAAGTTCTGTGTGTATAGGGCAATCCCTAAAGCAGCCACTAAAAATGCTATACAAAGAGATATACTCAAAAGATTATAGATAAACATTTTTAACATATCCCATTTTGATTTAAGTAATCCATAGGAAGGCAGGGGGGAAAATTTCTTTAAAAACTAAAAACAGGCTCGGCGCCTGTGGCTCAATGGGCTAAGGCGCCAGCCATGTATACATGAGCTGGCAGGATCGAATCCAGCCCGGGCCTGCCAAACAACAATGACGGCTGCAACCAAAACATGGCCGGGCGTTGTGGCAGGCGCCTGTAGTCCCAGCTACTTGGGAGGTGGAGGCAGAAGACTCGCTTGAGCCCAGGAATTGGAGGTTGCTGTGAGCCGTGATGCCACAGCACTCTCTCCAGGGTGACAGCTTGAGGCTCTGTCTCGGGAAAAAAAAAAAAAAAAACTAAAAACAGAGGGAACAAACATAAAACACAAAGTAAAATGGCAGACTTAAGCCCTAACATATCAATAATTATAATAAATGCAAATGGTCTACCAATTAAAACACAGATATTGGCAGGGTCGTTTTTTTTTTTTTTTTTTTGAGACAGAGTCTCACTTGGTCACTCTCAGAAAAGTGCCATGGCACTTAGCTCACAGCAACCTCAAACACTTGGGCTCAAACAATCCTTTTGCCTCAGCCTCCCAAGTAGCTGGGACTACAGGCTCCTGCCACAATGTCCAGCTATGTTTTAAGAGATGGGGGTCTTGCTCTTGCTCAGGCTAGTCTCGAACTAATGAGCTCAGGCGATCCACCTGCCTCAGCCTCCCAGAGTGCTGGGATTACAGGTGTGAGCCATGGTGTCTGACCTGGATAAATTTTTTAATGACCCAAATATAACTGTTTGTAAGAAACTCACTTCAAATACGGCATTATAGATCAGTTGAAAGTAAAAGGATAGACGGTAATATACCATTCAAAAATTAATCAAAAGAAAACAGAAGTGGTTGTATTAATACTAGCTAAAGGAGGCTTCAGAGCACAGAAAATTGCCAGAGACAAAGAGAGATATCATGTAATAATAAAAGGGTCAAAAACTAAGAAGACATAGCAGTTCTAATGGATGTGTATCAAACAAGAGGACTTCAAAATACAGGGAGCAAAAACTGACAAGCAAAAAAAGAAACGACTCTACAAATTACAGTTGAAGAAAACACTGCAGCACTCTGGGAGGCCAAGGTAGGTGGATCACCTGAGCTCAGGAGTCTGAGATCAGCCCGAGCAAAAGGAAGACCTCTCTTCTAAAAACTAGCTGGGCATTGTGGTCGGCACCTGTAGTCCCAGCTACTTGGGAGGCTCAGGCAAGAGAATTGCTTGAGCCCAGGAGTTTGAGGTTGCTGTGAGCTATGACGCCACAGCACTCTACCAAGGGTGACAAAGTGAGACTCTGTATCAAAAATAAAAAGAAAAGAAAAGAAAAAAGAAAACACTCCTCTCTCAACAACTAATAGAACACCTAGAAAAAAAATCAACAGAGATACTGAGGAACTTAACAACATTACCAACCAACAGAATCTGATTACTATTTATAGATCACTTCACCCAACAACAGAATACATATTCTTTTGAAGAACATTTACTAAGATAGCCCATATCCTTGCCTACAATAAATCTCAACAAATTTAACGGAATTGAAATCATACAGAGTGTATTCTCTGACCATAATAGAATCAAAAGAGAATAATAACAGGGAGATAAAGGATAATGTTCAAGCCCTTGGAAATGAAACAATACTCTTCTAAATAAGCCATAAATCAAAGAAATCTCAAAGGAGATTTTTAAAAATACATGTATCCGAATGAAAACAAAATCACATGTCAAACTTTGTGGGATGAAGCTAAAGCAGTGTTAAGAGAAAAATGTATAGCAGTAAATGTTTACATTACAAATTGGGAAAATATAAGTCATTTATCTAATCTCCACCTTACAAAACTTGAAAAAGAGGGCAAAAATAAAACCGAAGAAAGCAAAAGGTAATAAGTATAAAAACAAAAATCAATAACATTTAAATCAGAAAAATAGAGAAAATCAATGAAACAGAATACTGATTCTTTGAAAAGATCTATGAAATTGAGAAACCCCTAGTAAGACTGGCAAATAAAAAAACACAGAGAGAAAGAAGACACAAATTACCAATATGAGGCGTGTAGCAGGGAAAATCTCTCTACACCCTAAAGACATCAGAAAGGAAGGGAGTATTGTGAACAGCTCTGCACACAGACAATTTAGATAAAAAGGACAATTCCGTGGAAAACATGAACTGTTATAACTCACCCAATATGAAATAGACCATATAAGTACTATTAAATTCATAAGAAGAGAAGGCAACATTTCCCAACTCATTTTATGAGGCCTTTATTACCCTGGTATCAAAACTAGACAAAGATTGTTCAAAAAGGAAAAGAAAATAAAACTGAAAACCAGCATCCATAATGAATATAGGTGCCAAAATCCTTAACAGAATATTAGCAGACAGAATTCAGCAGTCTATTAGAAGAATTTTACATTATGACAAAGTGGAGGTTTATTCTAGGGATGTAAGACTGATTTGATATTTGAAAATTAATCAGTAATAATCTACCATATAGCAGGCTAAAGAAGAAAAATCATATGGTCATATTCATTGATACAGTGAAAACATCTGACAAAAGTCAATGCCCATTCACAAAAAAAACCCTAAGAAAACTAGGATTGGGGGGATCTTCCTCAACTTGATAAAGAACATCTACCAAAAATAATCTACAATTAACACTAAAGACTGAAAGTTTTCTAAGACTGGACACATGGTAAGGATTCCCAGGCTCAAAAATATATCTTTAGTGTGAAAGTTCTAGCCAGAGCAATAAGGCAAGAAAAGAAATTAAAAGGCAAACAGATCAGAAAGAAAGAAATTTTAAAAATACCTATTTGCAGATGACATGATTATGTAGAAAGCCCCATGGAATCTACAAAAAAATCTCCCAAATTTTCTGAGTTCAGAAAAGTCACAGGACATGAGGTCAACACACAAAAATCAGACTGTGTATCTCTGTACTAGCAATGAACACACCGAAACTACGATTTAAAATAACACCATTTACAATCCCTCAAAAAATGAAATATTTAAGTATGAGTAAGAAAAGATGTACAAGACTTATATGCTGAAAACTATAAAACACTACTAGGAAATTTTAAAAGATCTAAATAAATAGAGAGATAATCCATGTTCATGGATAGGAAGAATCAACATAGTAAAAATGTTAATTCTCCCCAAATTGATATTCAAGTTTAATGCAGTCTCTATCACAATCCAAGCAAGATATTTGGACAATATAAACAATATTATTCCAAAATGTATATGGAAAACCAAAGAAATTAGAATACCTAAAACAATTTTGAAAAAAGGATAATTAAGTGGACAGACTCACTCCAATGGATTTTAAAACATTATATACCTACAGTAATCAAGACTCCAGGGTTTTAATAGATGGACAAACACTTAGAGCAACGGAGTAGAACAGAGAACCAGAAAAAGACCCACACAAATACATCCAACTGATGCCTTACAAAGGGACAAATGCAATTCAGCGGAGGAAGACAGCTTTTTAAAAAAACAGCCCTGGAGCAGTTGGACATCTACAGACAAAGGGAAAAAAAAGAAATTGAACCTTGAATTAAGCCTTACATCTTACGTAAAATTAACTCAGATAAGTCACATACTTAAATATAAAATGTAAAATTATAAAGTTTTTAGGGAAAAGCACAGAAGAAAATCTTCAGTATCTAGAGCTAGGCAAACAGTTCCTAGGCTTAACACCAAAGCATAATCCGTAATAGAAACTAATGGATACATTAGAATTTATCAAAATGTAAAACTTTTGTTCGGCCAGAGACCCTGATAAGAGGATGAAAAGACAAGCTGCAGATTAGGAGAAAATATCTGCAAATTACCTAACAAGTTATCCAACAAAGAACGTGTGTCTAGATTACATAAAGAATTCTCCAAACTCAACAGTAACAAAATACACACAATTTAATTAGAAAATGGCCAAAATAGACGAAGAGACATTTCGCCAAAGAAGATCGCAAATAGGCATGTAGAAAGATGTTCAACCATCATGCGAGGATGCGAATTGAGGCCACACAAGACATCTCTGTACACCTATTAGAACAGCTTTAAAAAATAAGGATAACACCAAATGTTGGCGAGGATGCGGAGACACCAGGTCCCTCATGCATCACTACTGGGAATAGAAACTAGTATAGCAACTCTGAAAAATTGTTTGGTAGTTTCTCAAAAACTAAGCAAACACTTGCCGTATAACCTGGCAATCATGCTCCTGGACACTTATCCCAGAGAAATGAAAACTAACATTCACAGCAAAACCTGTACACGAATGTCCATAGCAGCTTTATTCGTAATAGCCTCCCAATTGGAAAACAAAATGCCCTTCAGCAGGTGAATGGTTAAAAGAACCACAAAAAAAAAAAAAGAACCACAAAATATTACTCAATAACAGAAAGGAATGAGGCTGGGTGTGGTGGCTCACGCCTGTAATCCTAGCACTCTGGGAGGCCAAGGTGGTGGATCACTTCAGCTCAAGGGTTCAAGACCAGCCTGAGCAAGAGCAAGACCCAGTCTCTAAAAATAGCTGGGTGTTGTGGTGGGTGCCTGTAGTCCCAGCTACTTAGGAGACTGAGGCAAGAGGATCACTTGAGCCCGAGAGTTTGAGGTTGCTGTGAGCTGTGATACCACCGAACTCTACCAAGTGTGGCAAAGTAAGACTCTGTCTCAAAAAAAAAAAAAACAATAAAAAGGAATGGATTGATACACAACAACTTGGATGGGTCTCAAGGGCATTACATTGAGTCAAAAAAAGCCATTCTGAAAATACTACATAATGTTCTGGGAATGACAAAATTACAAAGATAAAGAACGGATGAGTGGGTGTGGGGCAGAGGGCAGGTGGGGAGCAGGGGGCAGGTGTTATCAGAAAGGGGCAATCGATGGAGGTCTTTGTGGTGATGGCGTAGTCTTGTATGTTGGCTGCCATGGTAGTTATGTGTGTGATAGAATAGCACAGCACTGGACACACACATTGTACCAATGTTGGTTTCCGAGCTTTGACACTGTGCTATTGTGTAAGATGCACCACTGGGGCAGTACAGCCGAGGGTATCCAGAACTTTCGGTACTAGTTTTGGAGCTTTCTCTAAATCTGTAAATATTTCAAAATGAAAAGTTTATTAAAATAAAAAAGAGGAAGGAAAAAATATTTCAAGCCAATAATTCTATATCCAGCAAAAAAATATCCTTTAAAAATAAAGGTAGTCATTTTCAGATTTTTTTTTTCTTTTTTTTGGTAGAGACAGAGTCTCACTTTGTCACCCTCGGTAGAGTGCCGTAGCATCACAGCTCACAGCAACCTCCACCTCCTGGGCTTAGGCGATTCTCTTGCCTCAGCCTCCCGAGTAGCTGGGATTACCAGGTGACCACCACAACGCCCGGCTATTTTTCTGTTTTGTAGTTCAGCCGAGGCTGGGTTTGAACCCCCCACCTTCGGTATATGGGGCCGGCGCCCTACTCGATGAGCCACAGGAGCCGCCCCGTTTTCATATTTTTAAAAAAAGGGGGGAGAAGAGAATTTTCACGAGAAAAGACACACTGCAAACGATGCTGAAAGAAAAATTCTTCAGGTCACAGGGAATTGGCACGGGTGGAAATTCAGATCTTCAGGAAGAACGCTAGGTAAATATCTGAGTAAATGATAAATATCTGGGTAAAAAGGAGAGGTCAGTTTTTCCTCTTGATCTCTGCAACATGTACAGGACTATCTAAAAAAGACGTTATATACCTATTAGTGTGACCACGATGGCAAGAAGGATGCCAGGGTAGCCCCAAACAGAACCGTGTAGTTGCGAGGTTTCTGTATTTGATGTGAAGTGGTTCAATACTAACTCTTAAGTTAACTGCGAAAAGTCGGGGGGGGGGGATATTTTAATCATTTAAGCAATCATTCAATATTAATGTTAATAATAAGGTAAAGAGGGTAGGACAGGAGGCACAGAGAAACAATACACAGAGCTACATTTTAAATATAAAGACACCGACGGATTGGAAGTAAATGGACAGAAAAAGATACACGCGCAAACAGCAAGCCCGAGGAGGCCGCAGCTTTACAGAAATACTATACCAAATAAAGCTCGACCCGACCAGCTCGCCTGTTCACTCCAGCTCTGCTCTGTCACTTCCCTGGGGAAGACTTCTGTGATAGCAGAGGTGAGGTCAGAGGGCAGAGCATGGGTGCCGGGGGCCCTCGGCCCGGCTGGATCTTCCTCACCCCTCTCCACCCTCTGTGGAACCCAGGACTTGGCTGGACAAGTATGCAGGAGGCGCTCAGTAAGGACCTGGCGGACTGTATTGTTTCCGTAGATGGTAATTACCTCGGGATACCAGCTTCTGGCCAGAGCCTGGCAAGGGGGAGGGAAGGAGTTGGGTAGTGTTTGTGGAGTTCATCAGGCAACAAATGTTTCCTGAGCACCTACTGTACGCCAGGCCTAGACCAGGGAACAAAAGAAGAGCAGACCGTGGCCTCAGGGACTCTCATCCTGGTGATGGGGCTTGGTGGGGATGGAGGCAGGGAGAGTTCGGGGAAACGGCAGAAAAGGAAATAACTAAGGTTGTTGGAAGGAGACTCACGCTGTGGAGTGGAGCAGGTGGACCAGAGGGGCATTTTAGCAGTGAAGATGGTTCATGGGAGCCGTGGAGATTTTATTTGAAATATCAAATCCCAGGCTCGGTGCCCGTAGCTCAGTGAGTAGGACGCCGGCCACATACACTGACACTGGTGGGTTCAAACCCGGCCTGGACCTGCTAAACAACAATGACAACTGCAACGAGAAAAAAAACAGCTGGGCGTCGCGGCAGGCGCATGTAGTCCCAGCTACCCGGGAGGCTGAAGCAAGAAGATCACTTGAACCCTGGAATTTGAAGTTGCTGTGAGCTGTGATGCCACAGCACTCTACCCAGGGCCACATAGTGAGACTCCGTCTCAAAAAAAAAGAAAAAGAAAAGAAATATCAAATCCCAAATATAATATGGGATGCTCCTAAATGGACTTTGCTAAGGAGTTGTCAGGGCCGGACAGAATTATTACAAAGGTAACATGAGGGCATCCCTACACCTGCCAGTCTTGGGGAGGGTGGGCAGGTCACTGCCATACAACTGCTACTCAGGCACCCAAAGGCCAGTCCAGGTTCTGTCCCTTGACTTCTGGAAGGGCAGGTGACCCACCTGCTGATCCTCAGGTTCCTAGAGGCCCTCTAGCTTTGCAGAGAAGCAGAGCTCTGAATTTGGCAGGATTCGCATTTGTTCCCACACGCTCCTTGACAGGTTCTAGAGACCCCACGGCCCTGCCAAGGCCTCCAAGCCCAGGTGTCCCTGCACTCTGGCCACCCCACCCTCTCACCCAGCCTTACTAGCAGGCCTCCCCAGCCCCTCACACATCCAGCCCCAGCCTCACTCCTGTCCCCCCGGTGGGTATTAGCAAACTCCATTAAGGAGCATACCATATTATACAGGTATTTGCTATTTCAAATAAAATCTCCGCAGCCCCCATGAACCATCTTCACTGCTAAAATGCCCATAGCACTTGGGATTAGAAGCTCCACAGCACATGGGAAATGAGGGGATTTTATTTAGTGTTTAGGATTTATACATGTATATGTTGGGAGGGGGATGGGAGGGGGATACGTATTTAAATCAAGTAACTTAATCCACAGAGTTCAAGGCTAAAACCACCCTAGGAAAAGGGTATTTGCATATATTAAACTCTTAACATCCGAAAGGGAGAACGTGTGGGAGAAAACAGAGAGAGATCGCAGGTGGTGTTTGTTTTTTGTTCTCTCCTGCTCAACGCAGGTCTCGCCCCCCACACCTGGCTGCAAGAGATCCACAAGGGCAGGGCCAGCGTGTCACTCCACACCGGGTCGCCTGGCGCCGGGAGCTTTCTGCTGAACGAACAATTGAGTTGACGGACGTGCACTCAGTAAGAACGGTGCTCTGAACACAGATGGGGGCTCAAAGATGCAGCTCACTCGCTTCTTCCAACAGCTCCGGAGGGGGGACCGGGGTCCAGGCCGCGCCCAGGCTCTGGGACAGCACACCCGGAGATAAGGACTCAGCCTGGAGGAGCTTCTATCCTGGCTGGGGGCAACGAGGGGCTGAGGGACCCAGGGAGGGGCCCTTGAGAAGCGTGTCCACAGCAAGCTCCGGGAGGCCCCTCAGAGGAGACAGCCGTGGAGGGGCAAGGAGTGCGGTCGGCCCGGGGCACAGGCAAAGGGCTGTGAGTGCCACTAGTGGGGCCTCAGAGCTGTGGGGGAGTTTGAATTTTATTCCAGAGGTGATGATTGGGAAACCTTTCTAGAGCAAGGACAGCCGCTCTACCCTAGCCAGGTGATGAACTTAAAATATACGAGGGCCCCCAGAGGGCTCCCCGCCCTCCCCTCTCACCTATGCGTCCACGTGGGCGCACAGAAGCATGCACACATACATATACACACACACAAATGCACATGTGCCGGCAGGCAGGTGTCAGGACCCCTTCTCAGCAGCTCCCAGCCAAGCGCAGCCCCTGGCTCCAAGATGCCAGTGGTCTCCTCGGGGCACAGGGCTCCTGGTCCTCCCAGCCAAGACGTGACCATGCCCTGTCCTTGAGCACTTTCATCATCATCTGCGTCTCATCAGCTGGCACTTCTTGTGGACTTGGGATGTCTGAGTTCATTTAACCCTCTCTTTAGAGATAGTGAAAACAAGGGCCGGGAAGAGAAAGTGATTTGCTCCGAAGTCACAGAGCCCATAGAGGCGGGGGCTGGATCCAAACCCTGTCCTGCCTGACTGCCCAGCTACCTGGCCACCTCCCTGACCCATCTGGATTTTAAATTCAGCAGAACCTCGTTCATTCAAAGCCTGCCTTAATTCACAATTCCTGATCAGGGGAGACTTCTCCTGTGTCCCCGCATGATGGGACACAGGGTTTACTGAATAAATGAACTATATAAGGAAGACTGTGGAGAGAACAGACAGCTCAAACTTTAGGCACGCACATGTGCCCGGCGCACACCACTTGCAGGGGACGGGTCCACACCACCGGGAAGGTGCTGGGGCTGGAGAACGCCTGTGTCCAATCTCAGCTAAGCAACCAGAAGCCAGGTACCCCCTCTGAACCTCGGTGTCCCATGGAAAGAGTCCATAAGAATCCCTTCCTTGCAGAGCTGCTGTGTGCCAGCCAGCGTGAGGCCTGGTATACAATGGTGCTCCATAAGTCCCAGCTGTTTTACAATAATTAAAAGTACCTCTTGGGTCAAAAAGCCTGCATCTCGGGCTTCTCACTAATTTGCACTGGGCTTTGAGGAAATTAAGGGGTGCTCCGTGCACTGTGATCCCACCAGGCTAGTCCCACACACATTCTCCAGACAGGTATCTCTTTATCCAGCACGTGCTTCAGCCCACACAAACAGGGCCCTGCCCTCGGGGGCTCGAGATCCAGCTACGGAGCTTGGCTAACAAGGGGACAAAGAGGGGTGGGAGGTGGTAGGGTTCCCAGAGTAAATTTAAGATGCCCAGTTACATTTGAATATGAGGTAAACAACATGTTTCTAGTATAAGTATATGCCATTCAATATCTGGGATATACTCATACTCAAGTTATTTGTTGCTTATCTGAAATTTGTATTTAACTGAGTGTGCTTTGTTTTTCTTTTCTTTTCTTTTTATTTATTTATTCATTTATTTGTTTATTTTGAGACAGAGTCTCACTACGTCGCCCTCGGTAGAGTGCCATGGCGTCACAGCTCACAGCAACCCCAAACTCTTGGGCTTAAGCGATTCTCTTGCCTCAGCCTCCCAGGTAGCTGGGAGTACAGGTGCCCACCACAACGCCCGGCTATTTTTTTGTTGCAGTTGTCATTGTTGTTTAGCAGGCCTGGGCCGGGTTCCAACCTGTCAGCCTCGGTATCTGAGGCTGGTGCCCTAACCACTGACCTATGGGCGCCGAGCCATTTTTCTTTTATTTTTGTTGCTAGTTCTGACAGCTCCACACTGCAGGTCTGTGAGCATTCAGCAGGCACCCAGCACCTTCTGCAGAAGATCCTCTCCTGAACGACCAGACTCTATAGGATAAACAAAAGGACAAGCCCACAGGATAATCACATAGGGTAGTCTGGGGCAGCCCATGACTTTGAGCTCAGATCTGAAGTGTGGAAAGGAGGAGAAGAGATGTTATTCCACAAGAGAGAAGGAGAGAGCACTGGCCAGGAGGGCAGGGAATGAAGGGCTTCATGGAGGAGGTGGAACTAAACCAGGCCTTGAAGGATAAGCACAGTTGAACTGGGAGAGAGGAGATGGTGCAGTGCGACCTCCATCTGGGAAGAGACTGGTGTCCCCTCCCTGGTAAGCCAGTCAGTAGACCCTGAGGTATCGTGTCCCATTCTCCAGACACCATCTCATACAAGGGCCTTCAGTACACAAGGAAACGCACACAGTGAGATGTGGAGCGAGAAACACAGCAACCAAGGTGTTGCGTTAGACCATCTGACTTCACACATCGGAGGCTCTCGGCAAACGTGAGATAAATCAAATCCTGCTTTTCTCATTTGTAGACAAACTGGGGGAAGCAGAGCCATGTCCAAGCCATCTCCCTATGTTGAGAGTATTTTACTGAATGAATGAAGGAACCACCCAATGAATTAACAAGAAAGATGTGAGGTTAATATGACTCCATCCAGTCTCAGACTTAGAAGGAAATGACACAAGAAAAGACAGGGCCTGTCTCCCGGCTCCTGGAAGGAGCCATCCCTCTTGGGCCTGTGATAATTAGTGCGTTTGTGAGTCTCCTGCTGCCTCCTGAGCTCACTGGGCCTGCCAGGCCTCCTGCCAGGCACTGCAGGAGCCATCAGTTCCGCCACTTGCAACACCCAACCCCTTGGGGCCTCAGGGGTTATAAAATCCTTGCTCTTCAAGGGGGCTGGGGCAGGGGTCTCTGGGCAAGGCTGGTGTCCATCCCGGACAGACTGGAGGTCTCACTTCTCTTCTGCTGTGTGTCCCTGGGTAAGTGGCTTCCCCTCTCTGAGCCTCGGTATCCTCCTCTATAAAATGAGATGGATTATAGAGTTGACATCCTTCACTCACTCACAAGGTTCTGGGAGATTCTGCTCCCTGCTGCGCGCGCCACACCAGGGGTGTGAGGCTCCAAAGAGACGCTCCTGGGACTCCCTCCTGGGACTCCTGCCTCCTGTTTTCCAAGAGGTGCCAAGCAATCAATGGGGCACAGCCCAGCACCTGGGAAGGAAAAGACAAGATCCCTTCATCACAGGCTGCGTGAGAAGGGAACCTGGCACCCAGCTCTCGCTTGATGCAAAGACCTCCAACCCAGACAACGATCGTGCTTAGAAGGCCTCTCTCGATCCCTCAGCCTTTTAACCATTTTGTTACTAATCAGAAAACAAAGGCAAGGTTTACTGAGCACTTGCTCTGTGTCAGCCTCTGTGCTTCAAGGAGTAAGCGTGCTCGGACCACAGGTGGAGAGGGGTGTGGCAGGCACACCCAGTGCCAGATGATATGATGCGTGGCCAGCCTGGACCCCGGGGTCAATGCCTCCTGGGACCTCTCCTAAGGAGAGGTGGAGGCAAGGTCCCAGGCTGCAGACCAGGTAGGCAGGGACCATCACACCCCCACCCCATCAGACCACCAGAGTCCCTCTGGACGCCCGACCCCACCCATTCCCTGTATAGAAGGAGAAGCTGAGTCCCAGAAAGAGAACTCCAGTGTGGTTCTGACGCCACTCCAGCCATTCCTCAGAATACCCCTGCCCTCTTCTCTGCAGCTATTCATCCTGGCACCCACCTGCCAAGCCTAGCAAAGCCCCTCCACAGTCAGACCCAGGTGCTACCAGACACAGGACAAGAAGGCATTGGGGCAGAGGGCAGTATGTGTGGTGTGGGTGGACGTGGGGAGGAGCTGCCAAAGCTCTGCTCCAAGGCCAGATCCAGGACAGAGTGCCTGGTGCCCCTCTGGGCCCACCCAGGTGTGTTGGGCCAGTGGGTGCTGAGGCTGAGAATGGCAGCCTCCCCTTCTGCACCCCGGCCCCATCGCGAAGTGGAACAATGTCAGGTGTTATTGTGTACCCAAGGGATGGGGATAGGAGGAGGCCACCTGGCCAAAGGAGAGCCCTGGGGTGGGGCGGGGAGATTGGGTCCAGTGAAGACTGGACCCCTGGGCTTCAGCCTCATCCAGTGACCTTGAGTGGGTGCCCTTTCCAGCACCCACACAGGCAATCCAGACTCCTGGGCCTTTTCTGTCCTCCAGCCTCGTCCTTCCACACACACTCCTGCTGTCCACATGCTTCCCTTCTAAATGACTAGAACTAGGGAACCACAAGTGATGTAAAGCAGGGCAGGTCTGGGTCTGGGCAACCTGTCGCCTGACTCACTGGCTGTGTGGCCCTGTGTAGGCCACTTGCCCTCTCTGAGCTCAGCTTCGTTGCCTTTAAAATGAAGGCCACTTTTCTTGTAGATAAGTTTGAGTTCTCTGGAGACTCTAGTTATCAGCCCTTCATCAGATTCGTATCATGCTAATACCTTCTCCCACTCTGAAGGCTGTCTGCTTGCTTTAGTTGTGGTACCCTTTAGCTGTGCAGAAGCTTTTTAGCTTAATCACGTCCCATTTCTTTATTTTTGGTGATGCTGCAATTGCCAATGGGATCTTCTTCATAAGGTCTTCTCCCAGGCCGGTATCCTCAAGACTTTTTCTCGCATTTTCTTCTAGATTTTTTTTCTTTTTTCTTTTTTTTTGAGACAGACTCCCACCCTGTAGCCCTCGATAGAGTGTCGTGGCGTCATAGCTCACAGCAATCTCCAGCTCTTGGGCTAGGGCGATTCTCTTGCCTCAGCCTCCCAAGTCACTGGGACCACAGGCATCCACCACAACGCCTGGCCATTTTTGTTGCATTTGCCACTGCTCTTTTTAGCTGGCAGGGGCTGGATTCAAACCTGTCACCCTCAGTATATGGGGCTGGCGCCCTACCCACTGAGCCACAGGCGCTGCCCTCTTCTAGAGTTTTTACTGTTTTGTGTCTTAAATTTAAATCTTTTCTCCAACGTGAGTCAATTTTTATAAGTGGTGAGAAGCGCGAGTCCAGTTTTTGGCCGGGGCCGGATTTGAACCCACCACCTCCAGTATATGGGGCCAGTGCCCTACTCCTTTGAGCCACAGGCACCGCCCCATTATCATGCTGTTTTGATCACCTTAGACTTGTCATATAACCTGAAGTCTTGTAACATGATGCCTCCAGATTTGTTTTTATTTCTTAGAATTGTATTGTCTGTGCAGGGTTTTTTCCGGTTCCATATGAAATGAAGCACTGTTTTTTCAAGTTCTTCAAAGTATGACATTGGGGATTGCATTAAATCTATAGATTTAGTATAAGCATTTTTACAATGTTGATTCTTCCCAGTCATGAGCATGTTATGTTCTTCCTTTCGGTAACATCTTCTGCTATTTCTTTTCTCAGGCAATCCCATTTATTAGCAAGCAAGAGATATAAACAGAATCTTCTCTGAAAACAGACAAATGGCCAACAAACACATGAAAAATGCTCATTGTCCCTAAGCATCAAAGAATGCAAATCAAAACCACCCTGAGATATCTATCACCTAACCCCAGAGAGACTTCCCCACATCACAAAGTCCCAAAGCTGCTGACACAGATGTGGAGAGACGGGAACACTTATACACTGTTGGTGGGACTGCAAACTAATACAGCCTCTTTGGAAAGAAGAATGGAGAATCTTCAAATAGCTAAAAGGAGTCCTTCCATTTGATCCCACAATCCCATTACGAAGTATCCACCCAAAACCAAAATGATCATTTTACCATAAGAACATTTGCCCTAGAACCTTATCACTGCTCAATTCACAATCGCCAAGATGTGGAATCAACCCAGCTGCCCATGGAGGAGTAGGGCAGGTACTACCGTGGAGTACTAGTCAGCCAGAAAAAGATGAAGACTTTACATCTTTTGTATTTACCTGGATGGAGTTGAAGTGCATTTTCCTTAGCAAAGTGTCACAATAATTGAAAAGCAAGACTCTAATGTACTCAATACTAATATGAAACCAACAGATGAACAACTACACGCACACAGGACAAAAAACACACAACTGAATTCCAATGGGAAGGAGAAGGAGGAGGGAGGGGGATTGGTAAGTTCTCACCTAATGGGCACAATATAAGGGTGTGTGGCACACCTGGATGAAGGGTTCAACTACAACTCGGACTTTTCCTAACAAATGTAAGCAATGCAATCTAACCCTTTGTACCCTTGCATTAATCTGAAACTTTGAAAAAGCAGAAAAAAATTAAAAATAAAATGAAAGCCACATTGGCTGCCAGCTTGCAGGGCTGTGTGTGTTGGGGTGCCCCAGAAGCTGTATTTAGCACAGACCCAGTCCCAGCGCTCCCATTCAGACGTCACTCTGGTGTTTTCACGTGGTGCACATTTGTCTACGTCCTACTTCATTCCTCCAAGGGCTGAGGCAGCTCCTGGGGAAGGGGAGGGTGTGGTCTCTGCCCCGGTCCACACCTGCAGTTCTCACCTGGCACACCTGTGGCAGCCAGCTCTGCCGTAACAAAGCCCCAGGGGACTGATGCTGTCAGCTTTGAAAGGCACTGGGTGGACCAGGGGAGCCAGAGGGTGGCAGCTCCCTCATTTTCCCCTCATTCCTCCAAATTATCTGCCCTCCACCCACCCACCAGCTCTATGTTACACGCTGGACAGTAGCCCCTAGATACAGCCCCTCACCTGCCAGCCAACACCCTGAGGAACCCGGGTCTTCAAAATGGTCCCAGACTACCAGCACCAGACCACTGGGGAGCTCGACAAAATGCAAAGCCCCCTGGTCCCCCCAGACCTACTAAGGGTGATTCCCCAGGGATCTACCTTTGACCCCTTCCTCCCTGATCCTAAGGCACCCAGAAGTCCAAGAAGAGGATGGAGGAAGGTGAAGGGTGCAGAGACAGCTGGGCCCTGGGAGAGATGGAGGAGAAGGGAAGCCAGAGAAGATTGTCCAGCAGGGAACGAAAGGTGTTGGCAGCCTCCCCGGACTCGCATGCAAGGGGCCTGGCCACAGAGGTCAGGAGCCCTCGGCAGTTCAGCCGTAGGTGGACACCATTAGAGGAGCTAAAAATACACCGAGGATGAAATTTTATGAAAAGAACATTCCCTGCTCTAGCCCACTGTGGGTCCCTAGAAAGTAAGGGATTAGAGCCAACTATAGCTGCAATGGAGGTGCCGGGAGCTACGCAGCAGAGCCCTGGCGCGCCCCCTCCTACCCCCTCATTTACTACCTTCTCTCCTATCAGAGGCAAGTTAGGGGCCTTCAAAGTCGGTGGTGGGTGGGGTGGGCCGGGAGAAGAGGGAGGGGGACTCACTCCCTGTCCCCTGCATCCGCCTCGGCTCTGTTCCATCACAGAATGTGTGTGTGGGGGGGGTCTCATGGGGCAGCAGGCTGTGGACAGGTTTAGGGGGTACGAGCTGGCATGAGCCAAACCCCTCCTGCCGAGTGTGCTAGTGCTGACAGTTTGCTTCTCCACTGGAGCAATGATAAGGAGACAAATGTCAACTCTGCCTCCTGATTTATGAGTTACGAGAAGCCAAACGCCACCCAGGGGTCTGTCTGGCACCCTCACAATGTTGCCCTCTGTCTGTATCTTACCCATCCTATTATTTGCTTACTATTTTTCTTTAAGCAAATTTACTGTTTTTAGTTAAGTAAATATGGCTATCAGCGAACTTTCTATGACTGCTGTTAAGTGGAATACTAAGATCATGTGCGGTAAACAGAAAGTAAACGTAAAATAAATTACAATTAAAATAAAAGATGTTAAATTCTATCTGGCCATGTTGCCATCAGCTCTTTGATAGAAAAGGGTTGGGGAGATACGAGTTTCCCTCCAGGGAACCACAGGGCCCAGATCCCCTTGGTGTGCTGTGATTCTGTGCAACCCCTAAACTCACTGTCAAGGCCACCAGACTGCCTACCCCTCAACAGGGAAATCTTGGCCAGCAGGCCAGTGAGCTAGGGGGTCCCTGTGAGGTGGGGACCAGGTCTCATTCAGCGCCTACAGGTACTATTAATGCTGCCTGGGCATGAAGCAAATGAGGCATTGAAGCTGGGTGGGGGGGACAGGCCTGGCCCTGTGCCCCCCACATGCCTGCCCATTCTGTACAGATGCTCCACTCTTTTCCCAGGCCCCCTCTCCTGGGACACCCTCCCTGCCTGGCACACCTCTCCAGACAGGACACCATCCCACAGAGGATCACGGTGTCTGCAGTGCTGTTCCGCCATTTGTGATGCAGGTTGTGCTGCCTGTAGGACCCTGCCGACCACCCAGTTTCTAAAGGAAGCAGGTGCATGGATCCCTGTCACCCCCGTGCTAATCACTTCTTGTATGAGAAGTGCAATTGTAAGTCTCAGAAAGGAAGGTGTGAATTAAAACAGGTGGCTGTACAAAATGGGGTGGGGGGGAGGAGTCATGAGGGTGCTAGGACGGTCCCCAAATGACCCTGTAGGTGGGACACCAGCTAGGGCAAGGTGTTGTTTCACCTGCATGAGGACTGGCAGCCGTTTGTCACATCTCCACAAAACAGAAGCCCAGGCAAACCCAGCCTGCACTGCCTGTCCATGTCAGGGCACGAACATGCAGGCTGGTGACTTAGGTCACAAGTAGCAAATCTGTCACTTGGCCCCAGGGCTCCCCGTGTGCAGTAGAGATAGTGACGCTCTGTCCACACAGGCCCCAGTGTAGCTGTGACCTGCTTCTGAAGACTATGATGTCCCTTATCCTGACCTCGTATCTTCCCTGGTTGCTGTTGAGGATCCAGAGAGAAGCCTGGACACACCCTGGGACACAACTCCCCTCTCTGAGGCTCAAGAGCACCCCCATCCCCCAGAGTGAGCAGGGCATTCACAGCGGGTGGCCAGGTGACCCTCCACCCGGACGGAGGGGCTACCTTGGCTCCAACTCTCAGGATGAAACAGGAAGGGAGATGCTGCCTCTGCCGCCTGATGCAGTGACTGGCGCAAGGGTGATGGGCGACCCCTAGACACACACAGTCCCAGAATCCCAGTGGGGAGCAAGGAAGAAGAAGGCCTGTGGCTGGAGGAGTGCTCCCAAGTGTCCCCTCCACTCCCTCAGAGTACTCGAAATCATCACCACCCCTTGGTCTTAGCCCTAAGGCCACATCCAGAAAAGTGAAATAGGACAATCCCCACCAAAGGCCTTTCTAGGGCAGAATACCTGACGAGGAAAGTGGGAAGCAGGCTCCCAAAACATCTTAGGGCTCTGGTGCTCACAAGGAGACAGGAGAGGTCCGTGGGTAGAGTAGGGGCGTTGGTGCTGTCTCAGCTCCACCTCACACTGGCTGTGTGGCTTTGGACAAGTGACTTTCCTTCTCTGAACTTCAGTTTCCTCACCTGCAAAATAGGCCTGATAATTTTATACGTTTGCATGGCAGCACGCAACGCCTGGGATATGTAGATAAAATGTGTATAGGTGGCAGCAATAATCACGATTGAACGTCATGTACAGACAAGTATTGGCAGATGTTAAAAGCACAAAAAAATTTCAGGTAAAGAAACTTAAAACTGAATGGGTGGCACCTGTGGCTCAAAGGAGTAGGGCACTGGCCCCATATGCTGGAGGTGGCGGATTCAAACCCAGCCCCGGCCAAAAACTGCAAAAAAAGAAACTTAAAACTGAGACTTTCTACACATTAATTCAATTTAGTCTACAGTTTGGGAACAGATCCCTGAAGTTCTGTCAGTTCAGCCCCCGGCACACTGCCTGCCTGTCCACCCCTCTAAAATGGACACTGCTCTTCATCTTGGCACTGCCCAGCCCCCACCCTTCTCAGGCCCTGGCCCCTGCCTCCTGGTGGGGCTCCTGGCATCCCCCCGGTCCTACCCAGGGGTCTTTCTAAATAGCAGATCTGACCACGCCAGCCTGCTGGAAAACACCTTGGCTCCAGGCTCCTCCTCGGCACCCGGACCCTGTGCCTTCCCGACTGTATATGCTGTTCTCTGCACTGGTACAGACTCCTGTGCCCCAGCCGTTAGCCCAGATGCCCTGGCTCAGGAGCATCCCAGACGCCACCCAGCCTGCAGAGCTCCCCACCTTGCATTTCTCCCATGAGAGTGCAATCACAGGTTTAACTGTCTTCCCCACCAGAAACTGGGGGTATCAGGCGGATCTGAATCCAAAGGGTACCCTGAAGGGTCTGCCTCCCGTCTCACCCCCACAGGCCATCTCAGGGCTTTGTTTACATGTCAAAGTAGACATCAAATAAGCTTTTTTCAAAGAATCAGACTCTACCATCTTAGAAGCCAAAGGGACTCTTGAGTGGCCTCACAAGTGAGGAAAGAGTTCCCCCAATGGCACCAGGGACAGCCTTCAGCAGGGGGTTCATGGGCAGGCCAGGGACTGTGCAGCCAGTGCTGGGTAGTTGGTCTATTTTCTGAACTTTTGAAACAGTGCTAAACTAGTTATCACCTCTTTCTCTATCCTCAGCCTGCACCAAGTAAGGGCAGGTGCTCCTGGGCTGGCGTTGGGGACTTCTGAGCTGACAACTACATGATGGTGCTAAGTCCCATCCTCCACATTTAAGGTGTGTTCCTCAGGCAGGACCCTCCTCAGGAGGAGCCTCCAACCCAGCTGTCCTGGCTTCCAGAAACTCCCCAGACCCCACAAGGGACTTCCAGACCCTCAGCACCCAAGAGGGCAGTTAAGAGCTCAGGCTCTGGGCTCGGCCCAAGTAACCTGGGTTCAAATCCCCAAGACCTCTCCCTCCCTCACCAACTGTGCAACCTTAAGTAAGTGTTTCTACCTCTCTGAGCCTCTGTTTTCCCATATGTGACAAAAGATGGATGCAGGGCAGCTGTGAGGTCTGGGTGAGATGTGCGCCTAACACAGAGCAGGCTCACTCTGTGGGAACAACCCAAGCCCCATCTATAAGCCAGCCAGCGTGATCCTGGTCCCCAGCCCCTGTGGCCCCGGCAGCCCCAGCAGGCCTCTTAATAAGGGCAGGCATGACCCTTCCGGGCAGCGGCCAGGCAGGATGCTCCTTAGGGCCCCAAGCAGTGCCCTGCACAAGTGTGTCTGCTCCAGGCTTGTTGATGCTAAATGGCTCAGGCCTGCTGAAGAGGATGGGAGGGTGCTCCTGCCAGGGCAGGTACAAAGCACTGCAGGGCAGCTGGGAAGTTGGGACCCAAGAGTAACGGCCATCCTACAACTCTACTCTGAAAAGATTCTGGGAACACAAGCCTCCTTTGGGGAAGGGAACCAAAGCCCCTACGCCCAGCTCTGCCCCATGCCTGGTAATCTACAGGCTGCGCGACTCCAATGGTGCAGTGTACATGTTAGAAGTGAGAACCAAGGCTGTGGCCATCTAGAGCTGGGGTCCCCACAGGCCGGCAGCTTAAATCCTTGTGCCTTGAACCTCAGACTGAGAAAAGCCACCACCCCTTCTTCAGGGCACAGATGAGGGGACAGAAGGACCTGCTCCAGTCCACTGGCTCTTCCTGCAGATCTCCGTTTTCCGGTGTTTGGTTGGCCAGAGGAGGAGCGTGGCAAGGTTGGGGGTGTGGCCTCAGCTCTCTCAACCCCGCCCACCAGGTGGGTTTGGTGAAGTAGAGGGACCCGGGAGGGTGACAAGGACAGCAGGAGGAGATCCTTGTGAGTTCTCAAGGATCTGCAGGCACCACAGCACCACAGGACCTTGGTCCCTAAAGCGCCCCCTCCACTAGGAGAGCTGGGGAGCGGGAGCCAACAACTATTGAGGCTGCATACCTGGAGGAGGGAGGAGTGGCCAGGTGCAGGCCCAGGCCTGCAGGGGCACACAGAGGCTGGGATCAGCTCCCATGCAGGGTGCGGCTGGGGGTCCCCAGGGAAGGCGCAGTCACCCACGGGTCACTTATTCATTCATCAAGTGTGTACTGACACGTGGCCAGGGTGCCAGTTACTGGTGAAACAGCCCCCAACCAACCGATACAGCCCTGCCCTCAAGGGGTCACAATGGGGTCAGCCAGGCAGGGGAGGCTGGATCCGCTCAGGCCTGGCATCTGCAGCGAGAACTTTGTGTCTTCCTCTCCACCTCTGGAGGATTCTGAGCCACCAAGAGACACAAATTGACACATACTTTGAAAGGGTCATTTGACCTCTCTACGGAGAATGGGCAAGAGGGGACTGCAGGTGGGGGTCAAGGGGAGATGGGGAGCTCGTGTGTTCCTACAGGGGAGCACTCAGACTGGCCCTGGGCCCAGGTGTGTTTCAACAAGAGAGCCAACAAGATCACTGGTGTGGATGTGGACATGAGAAGCCAGAGCATGGAGTTTCCATTTACTGTGGGAGAAGCAGGTCTGAGGCTTCTTGGGTTGGGGAGACAGGGTTTCAAGAGCCGTGAGCCCTGTCCCCTGGGAAGTATGGGCCTGGAGGTCAGAGGAGGAGCTGGGCTGCAGGCAGGAATCTGGGATGGAAGAGATCTCCCAGCAGAGGAGGAGCCGACAGCCCTGGAAAGGGGTGGTCAGAGATGGGGGAGCCCAGCCCAGAAAGCCTTGACCTGGGCCAAAAGGAAGGCATGTTCAGAAACAGGGGGGACTGGCCAGCAGCATCCAGGGCTGCTGGCAGGTGGAGTAACATGGTGGTCAATGCTGACCCTGGCAAGAATTGTTTGGGTGGAGGGGCCAGGGTGGACTTAGCTCCGCAGGGGAGGAGTGGAGGGAGCATGGAGAATACCCTTCCAAGGGGGTGTGCCAGAAGGGGCCCAGACAGGGAGGGTTGAAACTGGAGGGGTCATGGGGTCACAGGGTGATTTCCTATGGGAGGAGTCCCTGCATACTTTCTGTGTGTGTGGCCACAAGGAAGGTGGCAGAGGGAGAGACTGGGCCATCCGAGTGCAGCCTCAGAAGGGGACAGGGATGCGGTATGTGGCTGCAGGCAGGAGGGTGGTGATGGGCTGACAGGTGGAGGAGGCAGGCTGGGGAGGGCAGGGCTGAGCCAGTCCTCTGCATGCTTCTGTGTTTCAGTGAAGTAAGAAGCAAGCTGTCTTCTGAGAGTGAGGCCTGGGCTGTTGGAGGTTTGAGGAGAGAAAGAGAAGTCATCAGGGTGGAGCTGGGAGCTGATCAGAGAAGGAAGAGGATTGCAGGTGGCACAGAAGGCTCGCAGGGGGACAAGGTCAGGAGGTGAGGCCAGGCATGCGCTGTTGCGTAGCTTTATCTAGCCAGGTTCCACTGCTTGGGTGTTAGGACATACCACATCCCCTTCCCCAGGCAGCACCCTGGACTCACCAAGGGCCAGGCTCTGCTCGTGAATGGAGGAGTAAAGGGGCAGGGAGGTTGAGGGGTCTGTAGCGGAGGGTCAGACTGGATCCTGGACAAGGCATGTGCTGTGGGCAGATTGCAGGGGTCTGGGTGGCAGAGAGAATGTGTGGAGAGGTGGGGGTGTGGATCTGAGAAGGGGAAGCCCGGGGACTACATGTGCAAGGGAGTCCCCACACAAGCCAAGACCCAGGGGGTGCCAGGGAGGTGGCTGGTGAGGGTCTGAAGAGGATTTCCAGGATCTTCGAAGCAGGGCCAGGCATGGGAAGGACAAGGGTGGGGGAGCCTGGGGAAAGCCCATCACCCGGTCTTCTGCCTGACCCATGGGCTGGCTCCTTTATCCCAGTAAGCAAAGGCACGGTGCCGTTTGGCAAAAGCGACCATCAAAGTTATCTTTTCTCAATTTAAAAATACACATAACCCAACATTTGCCATCATAACCACTGTAAGTGTTGTGCAGCCATCACCACCATCCCATCTTCATGCTTACTCATTGGCACAGTATGAAACTCTGTCCCGATTAAACACGAGCTCCGTGTCGACTCCCCCTCAGCCCCTGGCAACCAGCGTTCTATTTGCTGTCTCTGAGATTTGACAACTCGAAGCACCTCGTGTGAGCAGAATCTTTCTGTGACTGGTTCATTTCACTGAGCACAAAGTCCTCCGGGTTCATCCATGTTGAGCATGTGTCAGAAATCCTTCCTTTTTAAGGGTGAATAATGGTCCCTTGTGTGCAGGGATCACACTTGGCCTATCCATCCGTTCCTCGCCTCTGCTGGTGGCTGTGGTGAGCAGGGCTGCCAGGAAGATGGGTGCACACGTATCTCCCTGAGACCTTGCTTTCAATTCTTTTGGGTCTATACCCAGAAGCTAGATCATATGGGAATTCTATTTTTAATTTTTTTTGAGGAACTGCCATGCTGTGTTGCATGGCGGCTGCACCATTTTACGTTCCCACCAGGACCACTCAAGGGTTCCAATTTCTCCACAGCCTCATCAATACTCGCTGTGTTCTAGGGGTTTTTTGATAGTCAAAGCTCTTTGACAAACATCTCCTTTGGTGAAGCGAATGCCCCAGGTAGAAAGGGCAGCTTGAGCGGAGCAAGGAGCCTGGAAGAGGGCAGGGCTGAGCAGAAACAGCAATTCTATCCTGCATTTGGCTGGAGCACAGGGACGCAGTCAGACATGAGACTGGGAAAGTGTCAGGAAGGCTGACTTTGAGGGCCCCAATGCATGGGAGGAGCCAGGCTTAGAAAGTGTAAGTCACTTGCCTAAGGTCTCAAAATCGATAAGGAGCAGAGCTGTGATACAAGCCCCAATCTGGTTCCACCATTCCACAGGCATTTATGGAGCCCTACTGTGTGCCACGCCCCAGGCTGGGGGCTGTTTAGCACCAAATCCACCTTAGCTCAAGCAGCCAGCCAGCAAGATGCTCCAAGACAGCAAGTAAGATGCATGAAGGTAACTCCAGGGCCTGGAGAATTTGGGGAGCAGCTGGCTGGACCATGGGAGCTGCTTAATCACGCACTTCCCTTCCCACTCAGCACAGAATCTGTTGGACCCAGGAGGGGTGGTTGCCAATGCGAGGGGGGAGCAAAGAGTCCCAGGAAATGATGAACCATCTGAAGCCTCCCCTCCCCAGCAGACAAGCCGATCATTGCCAAACAATGGGTGTCTACAAAAGAGGAAGGTGGGAAGAGGGTTCCTGTCCCAGGCCATTGCAGTTTCTGGAGGTCAACAGCAGCCAAATGTCAGCACCTTCACGGATTCAACATAATACAAAACGATGTCCTCACTTCCACTGGGTTTCATCCCTTCTTCCCACATTTGGAGGGGTTCCCACCAAGTGCCAGAAGTAGGGACAACAGAGAGGAACGAAACAGATGTGGCTCAGCCCCCATGGAGCTTGTGGTCTGTGAGGGTCACAGACATAAAACACGTAGCCACAAGTGCAATGGGTGTCAGGCAGGCCATTGCAGGGGCCATGTGTCTGGGGCACCGGGGACAACTTCCCAGATGAAGTGTTGTCCATGCTGAGACCCAAAGCATGAGTAGGAATTGCCAAGCAGGGAGGCAGGGGGTAGAGTGTCCCAGAGAACAAGTGTCAAGGGGCCAGAAGAGGCCTGGGGCGCAGACCACAGGCCGGGAAGCATGACCGGAGAGCGAGGGAGGCCAGGGTTCTCATCTGTATGGCTTTTCAAAGGTCAAGGCAAATAGGGTTCAACACCAAACACATGTTAGCAGATACAGAATTTTTGAAATGGTTCCTGCCATGATTTTCCTTTGGCTAATTCAGGATACTTTCTCTCTCCAGCTTCATCCTCCACCATGACACTAAAGCCACACAGCCCTTTGCCCCCTGAAAAGCTGGTGGATGACACCGACAGCACAGAGCAGGGAGGAAGGGAACGAGGGCACGTGCCAGACAACAGCAGGCAGTGGAAGACCCTTTCAGGGCAGGAGGTCAAAGGCAAAGTGAGCAGACCGGGGAATGTAGAAGATTCAGTCAGATTTGGGAGATCCAAGGATCCGAGCCCAGTGCCTGTGCCCCCATGAAGTGTCCTGAGGAGGCTGAAAGGCTTACCTTTGGCCTGACACTGTACCCAAGGTGGGCAGGCTACCGCAGAGTGGAAATGGCTAAGAGTCTCCTTTCCCCAGGTAGGTGGATCTGAGGACAGTCTCATGGAGACCCCCCACTACTGACAAGCAGGGGAAGCCTGGAAGCGGAAGGGATCCATGGAGGGGTTATGGGCTGAGTTATGTCCCCCCACCCAAAATATGCTGAAGTTCCAGTCCCCAGTACGGGTGAGTGTGCCCTATATGGACATGGGATCTTTGCAGATATAAATAAGATTACATCATTAGGGTGAGTCCAAATACGACAGCTGGTGCCTTATAAGAGGAGGAGGCAGGCAGCGCCCTTGGCTCAGTGGGTAGGGTGCCGGCCTCATATACTGAATGTGGCAGGTTTGAACTAGGCCCCAGCCAAAATGCAACAAAAAAATAACCCTTGTGTCAGGCTTGGTGGCTCATGCCTGTAATCCCAGTACTTGGGAGGTGAAGATGGGTGGATTACCTGAGCTCACAGGTTCGAGACCAGCCTGAGCCAGAGCAAGACCCCATTTCTAAAAAAAAAAAAAAAAAAAAAAAAATAGCCAGGTGTTGTGGCAGGCACCAGTAGTCCCAGCTACTCGGGAGGCTGAGGCAAGAGAGTTGCCTAAGCCCAAGAGCTGGAGGTTGCTATGAGCTGTGATGCCACGGCACTCTACCATGGGTGACAAAGTGAGACTGTCTCTAAAAAGAAGAGGAGGAGGTCATGTGAAGACCCAGGAAGAGACTGAATGACTCAGCCTCAAGCCCGAGCCTACCAGAAGATGGAAGAGGAGAGACTGGGTCCTTCCTAGAGGATTTGGAGGAATCATGGCATTGCCGACACCTGGTTTGGGACTTCTAGCCTCTGGAACTGTGAGAGAATACATTCCTGTTGTTCAAAGCCCCCTGGTCTGCGTCACCTTATCACGGTGGCCACAGAAAGTAACACAGGAGGGAAGAGGATCAACTCTGAGATGAGACATTTGAGGCAAAGTGAGGTCCACAGCCAGCTTCGAAGACCAGGGCAGACCACACCTGAGCAGTGACCGTGACATCAAGTAGGACAGAAGACTCCTCCCCCTACCCCTTTAGGCCTCAAATGCCAGACACCATCTTGGAAAAGAAACAAAAGGGAGACGCCCCGAGTGCAGAGAAACCACCCTTAGAAGGCACAGCACTTTGGATTGACCAAGTATTTGCCTGGAACAAGCTGTTTACAAAGACGTTCATTTTTATCACCCCCACCTCCATCAAGCCATTAGCATGAAAGGAGGCACAAAAGCAAAGTAAGATCAGTTCTGGAAAATCAAGATTTTTCATACAACTCAGCCCAAGAGGGTCGACTTTACCAACTGTACTCGTTTTCACATAGTCTCTGTGGAACTGGGGCGCCTTTTCAAACACAGGCAGGGTTGAGGCTCGGGCAGGAAGCCAAGGTGGGCTGAATAGGTGCCTCCGCAGAAGGGGTCAGCCCAGTTATCATGAGGCTGTTCCGTGGAACATGACCTATAAAAGCAAAATGTTGGAAGCAGCTTACATTTCCAACCATACGAAGCTGGGGAAGAAATGAATTATGGGGGCTTCCATGCAACCATTAAAATCCTGCTGTCAAAAGTGGTTTGATACAATGGTGAAAAGGTTGTGATGAATGCTAAGTAGTAGCAATCGTAATAATAAATCAGCCGAAAAAGAGTACTTCCAGTATGACTCTGATATTTACCCTATGTTGCTTATACAGGCTAACAGCCTTAACAGACAACTCCCAGAGTTCCATGGCTTAACATAGCAAAGGGGTATTTCTCCCTTAAGACATTATCGAATGTGGGGCATCAGGAGATGAGGGGTCTTTACTCCACGGGGTCATTCAGAAACCCAGGTTTCTTCCAGCTAGTGGCTTGGTTGCTCCCTAGAGTCTTGGAGTCCTTCATGGGGTCCTCTCTCCCCAGACAGCATCAAGAGAAGACAGCTTTGAGGATCAGTAGAGGATGTGATGGACCAGGAAGAAGTGAGTGATGTCACTTTCTCCCATGATCCATTGGTCAGCACTGGTGTGCCGCTGCGCCCGCAGGGGAGGCTGGGAAATGCGGTCAGCTGTCTGTCAGAGGAGAAGAGAGACAGGATTTGCTGAACACACAGCATTACATCTGCCCTAGTTGATATGCAAAGAGAACAACACTGCAAGAAAATCACCACGCTTTAACAGCCATTATTCCTGGGTGGAAAAATTATAAGCATTTATAATTTTTTTCATAATTTATGTTACTTTAAATTTTCAAAATTTTATGAAAGAAACATTTAGTACTTTTACAGAGAGGAAAGAATTATAATTTAATAATCGACAGAATCGTCTTCAGGCTTCCTCCAGGATCTGGACAGGCCCATTTCAGACTTACAGGTTATATGATCTAAGGAAAGTTGCCTCAGTTCTGTCTTGGTCTCTTTGGGTGGCTATCACAAATGCCAGAGGTGGGAGCTTATAAAAAAAGACAAAAAAACAGAAATTGATTTCTCACAGTTCTAGAGGCTGGAATTCCAAGGTCAAGGCACTGGCAGATTCAGTGTGTGGTAAGGGCTGGATTTCAGGTTCATGGACAGCACCTCGCTGTGTCCTCACCTGGTGGAAGGGGCCGGCCAGCTCTCCGGGCCGTCTCACAGGGCATGAATCCCACGCATGGGGGCCCTGCCTTCATGACCTAATCACTTCCCAGAGTCCACACATCCTAATACCCTCACCTTGGGGGCTCCCACATATGAATTTAGAGGCAACACAAACATTCATAACATAGCATCTCCCTGAGCCTTAGACTCTCTACATCTGTAAAATGGAAAATCAGAATGCGTATTACATAGAGGGCTGTTGGGAGCATTAAATCAGGAAACATGTGAAGCGCTGTTGGCATGATGCCTGGCACAGAGCAAGCCCACAGCAAAAGGGCAGCTGTCACCATCCCAGCAGGCAAGTCACCTCCCCGCTCCCTCCCTGTGCCCTCCTCTGGGTTACTGGCCCCTGCCTGCTCCTGGCCCCTCAACCATCACCACCATTGCCCTGATCTGTCACCTGATAACCTGCTTTCCACTTCAGAGGGACAGAGACAATAAGAACCCAGGGACTACACCACGGATCCTTCCCCTCAGCCACCCTCCTGCTCTTGAGCTTGGATGCTCAGCCCCCAAGGGACCCTGCCTCAAGACCAGATCCCAACACCTCCCCTTGAGGACGTGCTCCAGTCACCTCTGTCTCCTGTCACCTGGTGTCCCCTCCTGCTGGATTGTTCTTACCAACATACAAAGATGCCAAGACCACTCCCACTGTCACAGAACCTCTGATTACATGCCTGTCTCCAGCCATCACCTCATTTCTCTGTTCCCTTGAATTACAATGTGTATCACAAAAGTTACCCACCGATGTGTCTGCCGCTTCTCATCCCAGAACCCACTCCAAACAGGCTGTATCCCCTCCACCCCACGAACATTGCTCTCACCAAGGCCACCTGCATCCTCCCCACTGCTAACCCAGAGATCAGTCCCCACCTCCTCTGCTTGGCCCTTGGCAGCCCTGGTGCCGGCCGCCACTCCCTCCTCCTTGCTCCTGTCTCGCTGCCACTCTTCTCGTGCTCTTCCTGACCTTCTTGGATGGCTCTTCCTCACGTCTATGGCCTTCAGTGACCAAGACGCAGTCCCTGGGCCCTGTTGTGGGTTGAATTGTGTCCCTAAAGAAGATGTTGAGAAATATTAAAAGGAAGGAAATTCTGACTCATACTATAATGTGGATGAACCTTGGGGGACATTATGGTAATTGAAATAAACCAGACACAAAAGGACAAATACTGTATGATTTCACTTACATGAAGTCCCTAGAGTAGTCAAATTCATAGAGACAGAAGGAAACTGGTGGTTGCTAGGGGCCGGGGGAGGAGAGGATGGGAGTTAGTGTTTAATGCATATAGAGTTTCAGTTGGGGGAAGATGCAAAAGTTCTTGAGATGGATGGGGGTGATGACTGCATGACAATGTGGTTGTGCTCAATGCCACCAACCTGTACACTTACAAATGGTGAAGATGGAGCCAGGGGCCCTGGCAGGCGCCTGTAATCTCAACTAATCGGAAGGTTGGGTGGGAGGATCACGGGAGCCCAGGAGTTCAAGGATGAAACACGCCATGATCACATCTGTGAAGAGCCACTGTGCTCCAGCCTCAGTGACAAAGAAAGACCCTGTCTTTGGGGAAAAATAAAAATTTAAATGGTGAAGATGGTAAATTTTATGTATGCATATTTTTCCATAATATAAAAAAGATAACCTAAAGACTTTATTTTTTTATTTTTTTAGAATAGAATCTCGCTCTTTTGCCCTGGGTTGAGTGCTCTGGCGTCATAGCTCACAGCCAGCAACCTCAAATGCCTAAGCTCAGCAATCTCCTTGCCTCTACCTCCTGAGAAGCTGAGACTACAGGTACCCAGCAAAATGCCTGGCTAGTTACACTATTTTTAGTAGAGACAGGGCTCTTGCTTTACTCAGGCTGGTCTTGAACTCCTGAGCTCAAGCAATCTGCCCGCCTTGGCCTCTCAGAGTACTAGGATGACAGGCGTGAGCCACCATGCCTGGCCTAACTTAAAAACTTTTTAAAATAGTGGCGGCGCCTGTGGCTCAAGGAGTAGGGCACCAGCCCCATATACCCAAGGTGATGGTTTGAAACCTGGCCCTGGCCAAAAAAAACTGCAAAGAAAAACAAAAAACTTTTTATTTTTTAGAGACAGAGTCTCACTTTATCACCCTCAGTAGAGTGCTATGGTGTCACAGCTCACAGCAACCTCCAACTCCTGGGCTTAGGCAATTTTCTTGCCTCAGCCTCCTGAGTAGTTGGGACTACAGGCACCCGCCACAAGGCCCGGCTATTTTTTTGTTGCAGTTTGGCTGGTTCCGGGTTTGAAACTGCCACCCTTGGTATATGGGGCCAGTGTCCTACCCACTGAGCCACAGGCACCGCTCCCTCCCCCACAAAAAAAAACTTTTTAATATAAAAAATATGTGTTGAATGGATGGGGCTGTAACATATTCTTCTTAGCAAAGTATCTCAAGAATGGAAGAAAAAGTATACAATGTACTCAGCCCTACATGAAACTAATTTATAGCTTTCATATGAAGGCTATTTTCATATAGCACAAAAATATGGGGAAAGGGGCAAGGGAGGGGAGGGGAAGGGGGGAGAATGGGTGGAGCAAGGGTAATTGGTGGGACCACACTTATGGTGCATTTTAGAAGGGTACAGGTGAAACTTACTAAATGTAGAATATAAATGTCTTAACACAATAACTAAGAAAATGCCATGAAGGCTATGTCAACCAGTTTGATGAAAATATTTCAAATTGTATGTAAAACTAGCACATTGTACCCCATGATTGCATTAATGTACACAGCTATGATTTAATAAAAAAAAAAAATGTGTTGAATTCCTACCTCCTGTACCTCAGAAAGTGACCTTAATTTGGAAATACGATCATTGCAGATGCAATTAGCTAGATGAGGTCACACATGAGTAGGGCGGTCCTTTAACCCAATATGTCTGGTGACCTTATAAAAAGAGGACTGAGACCCACAGGGGGAATGCCATGTGGTGACAGAGGTGGAGATCAGAGCGATACAGCTGCCAACCAAGAATGCCACGGATTGGCAGCCACCACTGAAAGCTAGGAAGAGCAAGGAGGGTCCCAAGGGAGGTCCCTCAGAGCCTTGGCATGTACTGTTCCCTCTACTGAACACTCTTCCCTCCTATACCAGCACCTGGGCCTTCACCCTGCCCCGAATTGGCTGGGATGTGACTTTCCATGAGATCACCCAGTCCCCTTATTTTATATCACAAACCACCTTCCCCACAACAGCCTCTGCCCTGTCCCCTTTGTTTCCCCCCAAAGGATAGTATCTGTGCCCTCTATGAAAGCGCACAGCATACTCGTACTCATTTTCCAGTTTACTGTCCACCTCTCTTCACTGAATTGCAGGCCCTGTGATGTCAACAAGTTTTGTCCCGGCTCGGTGCCTGTGGCTCAACGGGCTAAGGCGCCAGCCATGTACACCTGAGCTGGAGGGTTTGAATCCAGCCTGGGCCCGTGAAACAATGACAGCTGCAACCAAAAAATGGCCAGGCTTTGTGGTGGGCGCCTGTAGTCCCAGCTACTTGGGAGGCGGAGGCAGGAGACTCGCTTGAGCCCAGGAATTGGAGGTTGCTGTGAGCTATGATGCCACAGCACTCTATCCAGGGTGACAGCTTGAGGCTCTGTCTCAAAAAA
>CAUYRH010125227.1:0-37730 GCA_963574655.1 Perodicticus potto | reverse complement strand
ATAAAGGGGAAATAACAACTGATGCCACAGAGATACAAGAGATTATCTCTGAATACTACTAGAAACTCTATGCCCAGAAATTTGACAAGGGAAAATCTTGAAAGAAATGAGAGAAGCACATTCCTGCAGAGCACTAAGGATAAAAACTGTACCAAACTTCAAACCAGAAACTATGCAAACAATATCAGAGTGGAAGGATATGATTGAAATGATGAGAATCTAACAAGCCATGATATTAGCCTTCAAAATGAAGGAGAACGAGACTTTCTCAGACAAACACAAACCAAGGGAGATCACTACAGGAGGACTTGCACTGTAAGAAATGTTAAAAGTAGCTCTTCAAAGAGTAAGAAAATGAAAGTTGGATCTACATAAAGAAAGAAAGAACACTGAAGAATAAATGAATGAAGGCAAAATAAAATATTTAATTTTTCTCACTAATCGATCTAAACATTAATTGTTTTTCAAAGTAATAATAGTAACAACATATTGGGAGTTTATAACATGTGGATAAAGACAAATATAGCAGCAATGTCATATAAGGGATGAGAATGAGAATTTGAAAATACTCTGTTGTTAGGTATTTGCCCCACACGTGAAGCAGAATTATTCTGTTTGAAGATGGACTTGTATTAGTTAAAAATGTATATTGCAAGCTCCACAACAACTACTAAAAATATTTAAAGTACTGATACACTAATATTGGAGATAAAGTAAAATCATACAAAATGCTTGATTAAAACCAGAGAAGGCAGAAAAAGAGTAGAAGACAAAGAAAGGAAACAGGAGTGAATGTAATGAATAGGAATGAGTTAAAAATGACAAACATTGTAAATGTTAATCCAAAAATATAAAAAAATCACTTAAAGTAGGAATTATCTAAATGTAGCAATTAAAAGACAGGGATTGTTCAAGTAGATAGAAAAATAGAACTATCTATATGTTGTCTACAAGAAACCCATTTTATTTTATTTTTTTTTTTTAATTTTTAATTATTTTTTATTGAGTCATAACTGTGTACAATAATTCAGGCTTGGAGTACACCCATTTTAAATACATGTATAAAGCCTTGAGAAAAATACAAATAAAGGGATAAAGGAAGATGTTAGTCCTAACACAAAATGAAAGGAAAGCTGGAGAAACTGTATTCATCTCAGACAAAGCAGACTTCAGAGCAAGGGAAAAACCCAGGGGTAAAAAGGGACGTGACTTAGTGGAGTCAGTTCTTCAAGAAGACATAGCCTGGTATGTGTTTACGTGCCTGGTAACACAGGAAAAGAGGAGAAATTGAGAAAACACCCTTGTAGTCAGAGCCTTTAATACCCCTCTTTCAACAATTAGGCAGAAAATCAGTAAAGATACAATTAACCTTGTAAAGGAAAAATAAAAGCTTGAAATCTCCCAAAACTCATTATGCTGAAAGGAAGACTGTGACTGAGCCTGAGAACTGAACCAGGCAGGACTCGGCATCCTCCCCTTGGATAATCAGTGTGATTTCACGACCCTGTGTCATGACCTTGTGCGTAAGCCAGGTTCTCGCAGCAAAGGTCTTTGCCTCTCCGAATGGCTTTCCTCACAGGTTGCTTGCCGGGGAATTGCCTTCTTAACACTAAACCTTTCAGAATATATGGTCTCTATAAAACAAGCAGACGCCAATTACAACCCTAGAGCCACAGCCTAAATAAACCTTTGATCCTGAGTTCTGTCACATTTCATACTGCTGATGTCAATTGCAAGCTTATCTCCCCAGAGCCAACCAAGGACAGATGAAATCAGCCTCTCCTAGGCCTACTCTGAAAAGCTGATTTCCTTCCCTTCCTTTAGAATGCTCCCTTATCTGGTGTAAAATGTAGATTTACTGATCACTAATAAGCCTTGCAAGAATGCAGCTGTCTGACTCTGCCTACCCTCTCCTTTCTTTCCTCTTTTCTGTGTGCCCTCTCCCAGGAATACCTTGTTTCCACACCCTTCTGGGAGAGCCCAGGTCGCAGATAACATTTGTGGGCTGTGCTATTCCTGGACAGGTCCTTAGACTTTGGATTAATAAACTTCATTTGAGTGTGGCTCTCGGTTTCGGTCACTTATTATTTATCAACCTGAAGAACACTCTCAATTAACATGATGTAATCGACATTTATAGCACACCTCCCTCCAACGACACTAGAGAGCACGTTCTTGTGACGCTCACGTGGAACCTTCACTAACGTAGAACACATTCTGGGCCACACGGCACATCTCAACAACTGGAAAGAACAGAAATCGTACGAAGTATAATTTTAGAGCACTTGAAATCAATATTGGGACTATACTGGAAATCAACAACAGAAAGACAGCTGGAAAATTCCCCTAAATTTTATGATTAAATTACACATTTCTAAACAACACACAAGTCAAGGAAATTTCAAGTGGAGTGAAACAGTATTTTGAACTAAATGAAAATAAAATATATCAAAATATGCAAGATATAGATAAAGCAGTGCAGAGAGGGAGTTGGGCAGCTCTCCTAATTTGAGATGGGTTTACTTATGAGTCTAGAATTTCCTTGGAGGTGGACTGGTTTGGACCAGGGGCTTCGTTCTTCCTTCTCCAGAGACCAGTGGTTAGCCTGGGAGGCATTGTTTTTCATGGTGACACCAGTGGTGCAAGAAAGCAAGAAAGCAAGCCCGTCCATGAAAGTGCTTCTCGAACCTCTGCTTGAGTCATATCTGCTTGTATTCTATTGGTCCAACAAGTCCTGTGCCCAACACCAGTGTCAAAAGGTAGGGAAGCACCTTCACACATGGAAGTGGGGATAAAAGAGTGAATATTTCTGAACAATAATCTATTACAATAATGATAGCAACTTCGAAGAGTTATTGTATCTAATGAAGATATTCATTTATGTCAGTTATGTAAACCTTTAACATAATGGTTGGCAAATAGTAAATGCACCATTATTTTTAGCTATTTCTGTTATTGTACTAGGCTCTGGAAAAATCAGCATAGTTCTCATCCTCATAAAACTGAAGTCTGAAGGGTGAGAGGGCCCCAAAATGAGTGGAGGAGGCACCAGAAGATGGGTAATGAGAAGCCTGGGCTGATGCCAGAGAGCAGCTGTGATTCTTCAGACCAGGATTCCCTGGAGAGCCTGAGGCCTGAGCAGTGGTGAAGAGGATGGCTTTAAGGAACCACGCATAAGTAGACAAGTCCTGGAAAGCAAAAGAAACACCAGAAAGACAGACCAGGGATTTGAAATCTAACTTACCTAGTTGCAAATCCCAGCTGCATCGCTGCCTGACCCTGGATGTGTTCTTTAACCCTAAGGTTCTCATCAGTAAATTGGAGATTAGCATACCTGCTTGACAGGTTGTTGAGAGGATTAAAAGAAGAAATATAATATGTATTAACACACCCGGCTTGATATTTCACACATAATGAATATTCCATAAAGATGATATCTCTCCCTTGCTTTGCTTCCTTTTCCTCTCCCCTTCCTCACCCTTGTCCCATCTTGATTCCTCTCTATGAATGGTTTTGTGTCCCTGTTCTAAACTGATGTGATTTTAAGAAGTTCTAATAACCATTTTTAATTGTTTCTAATTAGTTTAAAACCATGGAATACTACCTTCGTGTTTGAAATATCACACATTTCTTTGGGAAAAGTCTCTTCCTATTCCTGAAAAACTGATAAATCTAACAATTGCTGTTTTTACTTATATATATCTTTTATGACACAGAATCATTAGTGAGTTTGACGTCTTCCAGGGCAATGCATACTTACCAACTAATTTATTCACCAAATATTTATAGAGCACCTGTTATGTGTCAGACACCATGTTAAGTACCAAGAATATAAAATTGATAAAGTAATGACCCCTTGTTTCTGGAGCTTAGCTTTCAATGAGAGAAGCAAAGAAACAAATGTGTGATGAAGTGACAAGTTTCACAATAGAGAAAGTCTGGGGTGTAATGTAAGGATCGTCCTCAGGGCACCTAACACGGTCTGGGGAGAGGGGAGAAGGCTTCCAGAGAAAGTGGACTCATTTTAGAGTTGACCAGGACAAGAAATAAGCAAAGGCACCAGTCAACTGGAGCTCAAGTATCATAAAAATATTTTGAACTCACAAGTCACAAAAGTAGAAATGTCTCGTGTAGTACTAAAGTCTCAACTCTCAAACTTATACCCTGACCTCAAAGTCTTCCCTACACTTTTGTCCCACTGTTAAATGTGATTCATTTTTCCCTTCTAAGTATCTTTTATAAATTTGTGATTTTAGAGAGTCAAGGATTTCCTGGAACTTCCAGAGACCTTGGTCTGACCTATATGTTAAAGAGGGTTGGTTTGGTTTTAACCCATATGTTAAAACCAAAAGGTTTTATCTTTAGGCACCTCCACATTCACAATGAGACTGGCATTACAAGTAGCTATAAGGAGGGTGGGGAGTTTCCAGCATTTCTCTTACAGCCCAGAGTTATACGTGAAATATAAATATATAGTCCAAAGGCACTCCCTGTCATGTGGGTGGGGCAGAGAAGTCTCTAGGAAATTGGCTCAAGCTTTACACAAAGCTCAGTTTTCTGTTGGTGAGATTTTGGGTTACATTTAAGTTCATTTTTTCATATACTCTGACCATACAGTGGCACGGAGTCAGGAAGAAGGGATTCTTTCCTTTGGTTCAAAGGTAGAAAGAGAACTGAAGGCGTGTTGTTCACACGCAGGCACATTGCAGACTGTGTCTGCAGAGGAAGGAAAATTAATGGTGTTCTAGAGAGTCTGTGTGGTTGCTGGTGAGATGGCAGGGGTTTGAGCAGCTGGAAGCCGTATTCACAGTCTGAGACAGCCATGCTGCCTCGAAGGCAGCGTCTAGAGGCCATACAATTGATACTTCCTTCATGTCATCATTTTTCTTATCGTATGTCATTCTGAAGTCCAAATCAGTTTAAGTTTCATGGCACCATGGCAAGACTGGGCATGTTGGCCCATATTTTTGTTTCTTCAGAGTCTGCTGTTCACCCTCACTGAACACACAAGTTTCCCGTCCCCCCTAGTACAAATAGTGAAGTAGAGGTAGACAGAAGAAGAGGAAGAGAGACCAATAGATTCAAGTACAGATTGAGTGAGATTTTAAGTACAGAATCTCAGAGAATCATTTGTTCCTAATCCCACCATTGTGATATGTGAGGATACCTTCCTAGGAAAGCAGAAATAATGGTGTTCACAAGCATTATATAGTATTGAAGACAATTATCTTTGATCCTTCCCTCCAAATTAAATAGGAAATAGTAAGATATGCATACTATAGTAAACTTACCACAGCAGCTTTTGTATCTCATTAATTTCAAAATATTAGGGATTAGACAAAGGCCCCTGTGGAAGATTTGTCTCTATTTCCTCAGTTTTAACAACACTTTGACAACTTGTAAGAGGTCTATACCGTTAATATCCTCATTCTGTGGTTTGGGAGGCCAAGGCAGGTGGATCGCTTGAGCTCAGGAATTCAAGACCAGCCTGAACAAGAGCAAGAGACCCTCCCTCCCCACATCTCTACCCAAACCAGAAAAACTAGGTAGTCATTGTGGTGGGCGCCTGTAGTCCCAGCTACTTGGGAGGTTGAGGCAGGAGGATCGCTTGAGCCCAGGAGTTTGAGGCTCCTGTGAGCTATGAAGCCATGACACTCTACCCAGTGTGACAGAGTGAGACTCTGTCACAAAACAAAACAAAACAAACAAAAACCATCCTCATTCTGAGGCCCACAGATGACCCATCTTCCCTTATAGATTATTTGGAATTAAAAGAAATACAGGGTGGGGTGTGTCTGTAACTTGACTTCTGTCCTCTCTGCACTGCTGAACTTTCTCCTGAAAGGTTACCAGTAATGTCATTGTTACCACATCTCCATTCCTGCTATCTTGACCTCATCCTTGCACCTGCTCTTGGTGCCTGTGCTTTCTCTTTGGAACACCCACCTTCTTTCACTTTGGGAAACCAGCACAATCATGATTAGTTTCTTAACTTTCTAACTCTCTTATATCTCCTGGTACTAAATAAATATCTGATGTTTATGAACATCAATAATTACATCTTACAACTCTGATTCACTGTTTTATTTAACAATAATAAGATAATGTTAAATAAAATAGTGAATCAGAACTGTAAGATGTTTTATTTAACATTATCTTATTATTGTTAAATAAAAGAGTGAATCAGAAGTGTAAGATGTAATTATTGACGTTCTTTCAGGGTCCCATGAAAGACAAGAGCAGAATGAGGCCAGTATAGTTTCTAGTACAATGTCAATAAGGTCATAAGGTCAAAAGATTCATGAACGCTGGGAGCCAGGATTGAAGCCTAGAGCTTCTATTTAGTGTCTTTTTTGCTTAATTTATTGTTTGCTTTTCTTGTTTTTATAATGTTCAATTTATATACATTTTTCCCCCCATCAGAAAAAGTCAAAGTTTCTTCATAAATGTTGTTTGGGTCATACAACAAGACAACCCTCTTAATCCACTACAAAATCTGTATTCTCTAGCTCCAAATTCCCTATGTTCGGTTTTGTGCAGTTCATGATTCATGAACTTTAAGCAAAGGGAGGAAAATGAAAAAGGAAAAAATTCCTAGTAAAGATCCTAGGAGATAAGAAGTCAAGATTTTAGAAAGCAAGAGAAACCTGTTTTAAGATGAGCCACTTTTCATATCCTGAGGACAGCATCTGTGCTGTCCCTCCAGGGCATTTCAGCCAAGGCCTTTGCATGCTCAGCTAATGTGGCTCGGTGCTTAAAGGCACACACAGGTTAAGAGCTATGAAAGTTGTGGTTCTGATTTCTTACCGTGGCAGTAAGCAAGCTGCGTGACTGGAAACCATGAAGTGCTAAGCGGCAGCGTGAGGGTACAGAGCCACTGAGCAGCCTCCAGAGATCAGAGTCAGGACCAGAGCTGGATGGACAATGATGGTTCAGGTTATTTGTTCTCTCTTCCTGTGTTTTGGTTAAAACAGACCATTTTGTACCCTTCCCAGACCAAATGAACCAGAACCCCTGGGAAGGTAAAGCCCAGATATCAATATTTTTCCTGGCTCAGTGCCTGTAGCTCAGCGGCTAGGGCACTGGCCACATGCCCCAGGGCTGGCAGGTTCGAATCCAGCCCAGGCCTGCTGAACACCAATGACAACTATAACCAAACAATAGCCTGGTGTTGTGACGAGTGCCTGTAGTTCCGGCCACTTGGAAGGCTGAGGTAAGAGAATTGCTTAAGCCCAAGAGTTTGAGGTTGCTGTGAGCTGTGACACACGGCACTCTACCCAGGGTGACATAGTGAGACTCTGTCTCAAAAATATATATATATTTCCTGAAACCAACCAAATGATTTTAAATGCATTCATGGATGAGAACCAGTGTCCAGCCCATCTTACAATAAATATTAATAATTGACACAAATTATTCATCACAGCATAAGATGTCTTACGAGTTAGAATATAATCTTGTTTGTGTGTAATTTTGGGGGATATTTTTAAGCCAATTATAAATTACCAGCAATAAAATTTAAATAGCTATTGCCTTCACTAGAAATGTTTCACTTGTCTGTTAGTGACAGTGCTGAGCAGAGAAAAACACATCAATCATTTTAAAAACTCCTGGAATTTTTGTGACATTCCCCTTAGTCTCCTAGATACTTTACTTCTAGAGTCTGCATAAATTAGGTAATCCTATGTACTATTTATACTTAGATATAGAAAGTAGTATAGATATCTTTAAGGAGATTGAAAGACAAGGAAATTTCAAGCTTAAATATCTGTCGTGTATAATTTGTCCTTTCTCCACACCTGAGAACATTAACATTAAATACTTGTAAAATTACATGTATCTGTAATCATGAAATAATCGTGCAAATAATCTACTAGTAATATGAAAAATTCCTTGGATTAAGTATGTTCATTATAAAACATTTTTTTGGTGGTTGCATGGGATATTAAATGTTTGCTGAATGAATGGCTTTCTAAAAGTTAGCATTTTAACTATTAAGTGTTGCGTAAGGAGTAGCAATAGCAATGCAGACAATTGGAATTCTGTGCAACGAGGTGTCAGCTACACAGGAAAACTCAGTCCTTTAAATAGGTACAGCTGCATTCCTAACTCATCAGCACTGTGCGTGTGAATTAATGCTGTGTGGGTTTGCATAAGTGGCCGAAAGGGAGGCTCTGCTATTATTAGGGCACAACTCATGGCAAGTATGAGAGGCAGCAGTTTCAGGCTCAGCTGGGCTCCTAATATCAGATGCTATCAAGCTCTTTTTATGTCTTGTGATTACTGAGTGATTTTCTGGAGCAGTGGTTCTCAAACTTCCTAATGCCGCGACCCTTCAATGCAGTTCCTGTGGGTCGCGACCCACAGGTTGAGAACCACTGTTCTAGAGGATTCTGTTGTTGAACTCCATAGATGGCACTTTTGATGTGGTGTTTTTTAGAATAAAATATTGTTCATAAACACAATGGACAATAAAAAAGTAAGATTAACAAATGCTTTGGAAGTGGAAGTTGAAAGATTGGCACGCGTGAGTTTTGCCTTACTAGGAAGGCAACAACATAATGACCTCTTAAGAAAAGAAAACCATCTGCAAAGGAATATGAACACTCTTGGCAAATAATCTGAAACTGGAGAGCTCCAGAAATAGGTATTTTAATAAAAATATATGAGAGCACTGTATGTTCAATAACCCCTCAGCTTTAGGTTCACTGGACATTACAGATTAAAGCAATACAGATTGGTGGTGAAGCATAAGCGTTAGCCAGGCTGCCGAGTTTGACTACATGTCTGCTGTTTATGAGCTGAAAGAGCTTCTACAAGTTTCTTAATTTGTTTTTGATGTAAAAATACAATGTAACATTTCTATAAAATGGAAATAAAAAGGGACTTACCTCATAGGCTTATTCTGAGGAATAGATAAGAATAAATTTTAAGCTACCTACCTACTATATTTTAAACGTCAAGTATGAATATTGGTTGCTATTACTCTTATTGTTATTATTAGGCATATTTTGTTTAGACTTAAAAACAAATATTAACCACTAATCATGTTCCTTTCCACCGATAGCTCTGAATCTAAGTGAAACTACAAATAGCAGAAATTGTTTTTTAATGAGTCTGCTCATCTCATCAGCTAATCAGCCCTCCATCCATCCCATCCTTTCAACATTTGAACAGTGTATGAGTTTTTAAATGTCTTGGAATCACTTTAAGAAAACTCCTCAAATTATTGGATTAATCAATAAGAAAATATAATTTAGTGTTCAGTAGACTACCTCTTTACTGAAAAAAAGAAAACAAGAGAATTTTCCTCTTTGAGTTTTTAAACAATTCAAGAATGAATTAGTTCATGGGAAAAAGAGTTTATTTTGCGGGGGTGGGCAGCACCTGTGGCTCAGTGAGTAGGGCGCTGGCCCCATATACCGAGGGTGGCAGGTTCAAACCAGGCCCGGCCAAACTGCAACAAAACATAGCCTGGCATTGTGGCGGGCGCCTGTAGTCCCAGCTACTCAGGAGGCTGAGGCAAGAGAATCGCCTAAGCCCAAGAGCCAGAGGTTGCTGTGAGCTGTGATGCCACCGCACTCTACTGAGAGCAACAAAGTGAGACTTTGTCTCTAAAAAAAAAAGAAAAAGCTTTTTTTAAAAAACCTATAATAAAGTTTATTTAAATAAAGAAGAATATCACTGCATGCAATATATGTCCCTTTCCTTTCTCTATTTTTTTTCTAACTGGATTAAAAGTTCTTTGGGTTGAAGATCATACCTGAATATCTGTATCTGTATCAATTTTAATATATATGTATGTTTAGTCCATAGATAACATTTTTTTTTGAGACAGAGTCTCACTGTTACCTTTGGTAGACAGCTGTAGCATCACAGCTCACAGCAATAACAGTTTATAATAATACCATTATCACATTCAATCAATAGTTGCTGAATTAATAAACATGTGAGAAATTTACTTACATAGCCTTGTAGTCTATTGACTTTTGATCAGGAGAAATGCAAAATAGTCACTGTCTCATAGAAATTACATAGAAATATGGAGCCTAAAATAATGTTTGGAAATTTGTGCTTTATTTTTTAAAAATTTAAGTGACATTTAGCACACATTTGAAAAATTATCATAAAAGACATAAATTGTTCATTCAAAAAGAATTTGCTAAAATGCCCCCATATGGTTGACATCTGGCTAAACATAGAATAAAGCCAATTTTTCCAAAAATTAGCATCTGATAGAACAGAATTCATGGACAAGTTCTCATATTTTGAATATTAAGTTTAACGATCTGATCCTGGACACTTTTATTTTCCAGTGCCCTAAGTATAAAAAGCAAGCCCATAAAGATTTGATTGCAGTGGTTCTTGCTAAGAACTGACAAGCAAAACATTTTGTGTTAATATAAAAACTAATTCATTAAAGTAGCCATGCTCAGTTTTCAGTTTGAAAAGCAGTAATTTCCTAATGAACAAGCACTATGTGTAGGCAGAAGGCACACTAACTTGAGGGGAAAGGCAAGAGGTAGAAGAATTAAGGCATTAAAAGCCCTTCTCTGAGGCTAAATGCTTGTCCCTTGGGTAGGGCCCAGGGCTTGACCTGATGGCGTCTACACTGGGGTTAGTGCTGGAACCAGGTTAGAGCCTGTATATTTGTTTCCAGTTCAGGATTTCCTAGCTTTTCTACTAAGAGGACCTCTCCACACTCAATAGTGCTTATATGTTGGTTATATGTCAATAAAAAACACATGCCACAAAGCCATCATGAGTTCAGTATCAATTTAAAATGGGCGGCGCCGGCCCCATATACTGAAGGTGGCCGGTTCAAACCCAGCCTCATCTGAACTGCGGAACAAAACAAAAAATAGCCGGGCGTTGTGGCGGGCGCCTGTAGTCCCAGCTCCTCGGGAGGCTGAGGCAAGAGAATCGCCTAAGCCCAGGAGTTGGAGGTTGCTGTGAGCTGTGTGATGCCACGGCACCCTACCGAGGGTGATAAAGTGAGACCCTGTCTCTCCAAAAAAATAAATAAATAAATAAAATGAATATATTTGACTAGTCCCAATATGGGATATGTTTTTAAAATAGTATTTTTAATATATATGTATATTTAGTCCATAGATAACATTTAGATATATTAACTGTTGGGAAAGAAACATCAATATCTTGTATGTTGGAAATTGTTGATGTGGCTGATGTTTTAAAATCAATTTCTAGTTGGAAAAGTTTACATTACTCTATTATTTTCTTCCTAAACTGTTCTAGCTTCAAATAGACTTTGTTCCTTTAAGACGGATTATGATTGTACTTCATACCACGTATACACATTTACATGAACAATTAATGAAAATTATTCCCAATTATTAAAATAAAAGAACAGTATTTTGCGGAGGCAGTGGCAAGCCTTCCCCGATGTGTCATGATGGAGTCATTCTCGAAAACTAATGGCTAGAAAATTGAGTAAACACAGAACCAGTAAAGAAAAGATTTCTTCACTTCTAATGAAATCAGTCTTCAGGAGAGCACAGTGCTGTGGAAAATTTTGAGACAAGAGTGGGCATTTATTCACAATGATGGTATCTGATGCTCGCAGGCGTCAACTAACTGATGAAAAACGTCCTTACCAAATATCAATGCCATGGAGTTGACTGTTGTCAAAATCATTGTCAGATGACCCCATTTTTCCATCTCATTGCCACCCCATCTTCCTTTTTAGCATAAAGCACAACACTATATTTAATAAAATAAGCCATTAATCAGGACTGGTAATTCTTCCTCCTGTCATTCCTTGTAAGTACCTACCAGCCTCATGGTGCAAAAATAGGAGATGCTCCCAGTTGACACCCTATTCATTGGAATTCTTTCATTCCTCAACACACTTGAGCTATTTTCATTTTCTAAATCCAACTAGTAGGACAAAAGCCATTATATAAGTAGTGCTCCCTTTCCCTAATTCTAACTTACTAAACTTTTGATCCCTACCAATGCTCCAGGAAACTAAAACCATTGTTAGTATCATTTTCCTTGGTTCCCTTTGTCCTTTTACAAAAGAGCAACTGAATGAGAAGTCACTTACTCCCCGATTTCCTACTGGACAGAGAAACTAGACTCAGGAACCCAGCCTACCTCTAACTCATAAGTATCTGCCACCTACCAAGTACCACCATGCTAAACATTGGTGTTTACATACAATAAGAGGCATCTTTCCAGAGCACTTAGTGGCAGGCACTGAGCTGAGAGCACTTTCCTCACCTTCCTATGAGTTAGATGCTGTTATCCTGTTCTACATCAGAGGAAACTAAGAGAGAATAAATAATTTGCCCAAGGATTCACATGCACATGGTTAAATCTTAACCACTATAGGAAGGATGAAGTATCGTTCTTCAATATGAGCCTTCTGGATATCAAAGAGCCTTGAGGCGAGGAACAAAGAAGCCAAGGAAAGCGAATAAGAAGAAGAACTAGAAAGTTATGAAAGCAATAATATTCATTAGATTCCATTTTCTACTCAAGTATGTCCTGTGTATGTTTAAATGAGTACTGCCTAATTGACTTACCCCTCTCAGCCCCTACAGGGGAAGGCAGCAAAAAGGACAGTGTACAGTGCCTGGACATACAGAGCTGAGCACATGCCTTACAAACAAAACAGGCAAATAATACACAAAGTTCCACCAGTTGTAAGATTCTATGAGTGCAGGGGGACGATAGACAATAACGACTGTCAGAGATCATAATGGAAAGAGTCACGGGGTCTCAGAAACCCAGGCCCTCGAGGAGAACCATAAAAATAGGTAAAATTTGACGAGTTCCAGTAAAAGGTGCCCATAAGCCCCAAACGTGACTGTTGCAGGGCTGGGAAGTGGGAAGAAGCAAAGGTGAGTTCGCCCAGCTTGCCTGGGGGGAGGCAATCGTCTGGACAGCCAGCGAAACGCTGACTGGGCTCACGTTGGGGCAGGCTTTGTCCAAAATGCAAACAGCATGTCACGGAAAGATTCTGTACAGGATTCAGGCACTGTTTGGGGAAGTTCTATTAAAAGCAGCATGCTGACAGACAATAAATAGAACAGAAGAAAAATAACTTAGGGCTTTTCTTCATAGTTCCTGGACTCTGGGGTGGTGAATGTCTGAACCACACCGGACACGGGACAGCGAAGCTGGCAGGTGCGGAGGGCAAAGGCGTTTCCGGGCGGGTGCGGGACACCAGGAGAGGCCTGAGCCCGGACAGTGTGACCACGGATGGCTCAGGTTAGGAAGTGACACACACGTCCTGGGAACAGCCTCCCAGGCCAGAAGACGGACTGGTTGAAGTTATGTCTGTCACCCAGAGCAACTAAAACCAGCCACCACCCGGCAGGTGACCCACAGAGCAAACCCCCCCATCTGGTCCGCGCTCCCCACCTGCTCCTGAGCGAGTCCCAGGAGGAGATGGAAAAGTTCGGGAGGAGTCGTGGTCACCTCAAGGACGGTTCTCATTCCTCAGCCACTACTCCCGGGTGCTCCAGCCGGCAGGATGACATCGGACAAGCCTCCGGCCACTCCCCCCTGACCGGTTATGAAATTCTGTACACTTTCTGTACACCGCGGCGTTATAAAGGTCGCTACGTGAGAACAGTTGAGCTCACTTGGCCTGACAGCCCGGGTGGCAGAGGGAAAAGGCCGACGCGTGGCGCCTCCAGGTTCCCCGCCGCGCTCCAGCCACCGCCGGCCAGCCGGCCGGGTCGCTCCGGCCGCCACCGCCGCCGCTGCCGCCCGCGCCCGCAGTCCGAGCACCCGCAGCCCGCGCCCGGCGCCCGCATTCCGAGCGCCCGCAGTCCCGCAGCCCGCATTCCGAGCGCCCGCAGTCCCGCAGCCCGCGCCGCAGTCCGAGCACCCGCAGCCCGCGCCCGGCGCCCCGCAGTCCCGCAGCCCGCGTCCGCAGTCCGAGCGCCCACAGTCCCGCAGCCCGCGCCGCAGTCGGAGCGCCCGCAGCCCGCACCCGGCGCCCGGCAGTCCCGCAGCCCGCGCCCGCAATCCGAGCACCCGCAGCCCGGCGCCCGCAGTCCGAGCGCCCGCAGCCCGCGCCCGGCGCCCCGCAGTCCCGCCGCCCGCGCCCCGCAGTCCGAGCGCCCGCAGCAAGGAGATGCGCGCGGCCGGCCCGCTCCCCGCGCTGCGGCTCTGCCTGGGTAAGCACGCGCCTCGCTCCCGCCGCCCCGAAGAGGAGACAGGACGGCCCCTTTCATTGGTCATTTGACAAGTGCCGGGCCGTCCGAGGGGTTCAGGTGCACCGCATGTAAAGTCAGGTCTCTCGGTTATGAGGGTCTGTCTCTGTTGTGGGGGTAGGGGCGGCGGATCGGCGGGAAATTGCTTTTCATTGCTGAATTGTTGGATATAGGTTATGCGTGAATTCATGTATCTCCAACATAAAACGTTGTTGGGAAGATTTTACTTTTTCTTCCAAACATTTGCCAATACTAGAAATCCAAAGTGTTAGAACGCACGGTGACATTTCATATTTTTGTCTTTCTTTTTTGGAGAGTGGAGAGTACAGACTAGACTCCGGGCAAAGGGGCTTTTTTTTTTTTCCCGAGGAAATGCTTTCCCTCCTCGGCCTTGCACTCACTTTCCTAAATTCCAGCCTGACTAGGTTGCCTCGGGAGCTGATCTGCACTGGGGCCACCTCGGCTGGAGCTCCAGACGGGAAAGAAAACTGTTCCGGGGTTCTCGGAGCAGGGCTGCGGTCAGGTCCGGAGCCCTCACCCCACCCCCTCCCCTGGCCGGTGCTCCAGCCCCGTCGGTCGTCCCGGGGAGCCGGCGCCCCGACAGCTCCCAAGCGCTCTGCACCCCTGCGAACTTCACCCGCCTGGGATGGGGAGGGGCAGGACTCCAGACTTCTTAATTTAAAATGATTTAGTTTTTGTGAGCAGGGAAGAAAACATTCCTTTATACACTTTCTGATTTTAAATAAAGCACTTCTAATTTCTTAAACCTTAAGAAGAGTTTGAAGTTCTATTTGAGTATTTAAATAAGGAAATGAAAGTTACCACCCTTCTCACATTCTTCCCCGGAGTTCAATGAAGCAAAGTCCCCAGCCCACCAGTGCTAGCTGTGCAGGATGTGACAGTTAAATTATCATTTCGACACGCCTTATCTTAGGGTTGGGAGACATAATGAAAAGCATATTATGCATAGTTGAAACTTACAAGCCTAAGAGCAGGAACGTAAGTGAAATTGGATCTGTGGTTTGTCCACCAAAACCGAGCTAAGAATGACTTGCTAAACGATTCTTGGTGAAGAATGCAGCTTCCCTCTTTGTTTTGACGGTGGTGTGGAAAGAATAAAATTAGAAAGAGGACAGTCTTCCTAGAGCTAGAAATGAACCTAGAGGTCAGAATGCTTAGCACTCCTCCTGCACCTGTAAGGTTGCATCTGAACAATGCAACTGTCTGTTGTGGGCGGCTCATTGAATATTCTAATCTGAGACAGCAAGGCCTATGAATAACCTGGTTACGACCCACTGGTGTGTGTGCTTTGGTTGTCATGAAAGTACTTACCTCCTTTATTGCATTACTTAATTACAGTCCACCTGTTTCATCAGCCACCAAGCCCATTTCCAAATGAGTGAGGTCAGTTTCTGTTTTCCCAGTCTGTTTGGATATTTCTCTGCCACTGGCGGAGTTCCTGTTTCACAGTCTACATCACATCCCATTCTCTATTCAGGTATGCAGCTCCTGTAGTCTTGTTCTAAAGCAAATGACCAAAGGGACGGCCACCTGTTATTTCTGACATTGTGTTTTTCTCCCTGAACAACGTATAACCTAGAAATGCTTTCTCCAAATTCTGTCCTTCAAAAGAGACATTTATTTTAAATTTTAGCATATATTTTACTGTTTTTTGTTTGTTTTGTTTTTTGGCTGGGGCTGGGTTTGAACCCGCCACCTCCTGCATAGGGGGCCGGCATCCTACTCCTTTGAGCCACAGGTGCTGCCCTATATTTTATCATTACTTTTTGTGAAATTTATATGTATTTATGATTGGGGGGGAGGAGTTCTGCCCTCCACCCCTAACACATGCCGTACTTCTAAGTTTATAAGTGTTTGGTATTGCCATTCTTGTTTTATAGATTGGGAGGCTGTAGGCCAAGTTCCCGCAGGAAAGGAGTGCCAACCTGAGAGAGATCTACTCTTGCTTTTCTTCCACCTTTAGCAAACTGAAAATTAGATGAAAAGAATTGAGATGCCCCAAACTGGATAATATTCCTCTAAATAATCTATAATTTCAGAGCAAAATCATCTTTTTTTAATCTTATGAATGTTCCAGAGAAGTTTTTAACTTTAGTTCTGCAGTTCTGTTTAGGGGCTCTTTATCTAATAGCAAACATTTTAATCATGCCCAAATGGGATTTTGAGCTTATTCCTAAATGACAGTTTCCTTTCTACAATGATTAATAGTGACGTAAGCAGAATAAATATTCTTTCTTGGCAATATGAGAAGCACAGAGCCCAGTGAGACAATTGTCTCGCTGACAGATCTTGGCAGAAAGCATGACCACAGGCCTGTCTGTCTGGATTTTGACCCCGGTACCCTGGTGCCTGCTGCGGGAGCAGCTTGGGTAACTGAGGTGTCTGGTTCAGCACTGGGACCCAGATTCAGGAGGTGGGTAGGGAACTAACACTCACCAGATGCCTCCTGTGTGCCCACAGTGCTTTGTGCTAGGGTACTTTACACTCATCATCTCATTTATCCTTCAAGTAACTGTACAAGGTAGATGTGATTAGCTAAGTTTAGATGAACAAAGAAACTAAGGCTCAGCCAAGTCAATCATCTGAAAAGATCTTGGAGATATTAAATGGCAAGGTCACTCTGTGACAATCAAGGAATCAGTAGATCTTAGGGTTAGCAGGACCATAATAAAAATTATAGGTTCCAATACAGAAGTTGCAGAGTAGTCTGGGGCTGTCCCAGGGCTCTTAGGGATGCCCTGAAAGGGATGGCATATATGGAAGTGGACTTTCTGAGTCTTTATGCAAAACCAGGCACATAAAACATGGGACTTTTAAGCTGTGCCAAAATATGTTGAATTTTTACTTACCATTTGTACTTTTCAATCGACACAGTTCCTAGGACATGAATTTTATTATAAGTCAGACATTGAAGTCATTTGACTGGGGTCTTTATTTCTGTATTTTACAAGGTGTACGTTAAGTAAAACAATCAAAAGAAGGATCCTCATTGTTTATGTTATTGTGAGTTGGATATGGTATCCAGAAGAGACCAAGTTGGAATCTACAGTGAGAAAGTAAACATGATTTAAAAAAAAAAAAAAAAAGTACAATCCTCATGCAATCCTTTTGGAAAAATTGAATTTGAATGTTTTCTTTCTAATTTTGCATAATAATGTCCCATTTACAAGTTAATGGTCACCCAAGAGATGCAAATGACAAGAAATTCTCTTCAAAGAGACTAGATGAAGGCCTGGTTTCCTCATCTCTCAGTCTTCACTTTGAATACATCCCTATGCAAAGTGTCTGATTAATCTGGCTGTCACTGCTGCTGCGGACATTGGAAGGCAATGGGAAGGCTCCCAACTCTGTAATACACAGGCCAGGGAGGAGTAGCCTGACAGCCATCGCCTTGGTGTGGTAACTCTGGAACCTTTGAAAAAAATGAAGCAATATGACAGACTCAGTGTCCTCTGGCAATGCAGTTTGAGTAATACTGGTGTCTAGGTAGAGTGCGAATAAAGGTTCAGGGGCATTCTAGGTTAAAGTATTGATTTTGTTTACAAAGATAGTATTTGTGATACTCAGAGTGATTTGTTAATTGTCCAGAAAAAAAATGCTAACCCTTAATTTCTTAGGTCAGAAATTCTCAATTTTGAATTTGAGGATTGATGTGTGTGATGGATACACACACACATTTATATATGTCAAACTTCGTAGTTTTGTATTAAGAGGCATAGTGTATAGGAAACAGATTTCATGTCCCAGTTTTTTCTTTTACGTTAAACTTTTAGAAAGACTTATTACACTCTGAGTCTCAATTTCTCATCTTTAAAATATAGAGATGGATTTAATGAATATATGATAATAGAAAATAATAAAAAGCACCTTTGAAATTAGAGCTATTGTCATCATTATCAGCATCATCAGAATGGCTTTTTACAAAATGCCTCATTTGGTTCTTACAATGATGCCTTTTTAGACAGGAAAAGGACTATTGTTCCCACTTTACAAATGAAGAAAAAGGTTTACAGAGGAGGAAAAGAGCAGGTAAAACTCCAAGTTTCAATATGCCTGTGGAGGCCCCCAAATCACTCTTTACTTTTAGTAAAAGTTCTCACTCTTCAAGGCTTAACAAAAAGAGTAAGTCTTCTCTAGAAATCCTGCCCCTCCCTGTCTGGCCTTCCCATCCCTTGAGTCCTGCGGTCCTGGTCACCCCACACTGCAGGTGTGCACCTAACCCCCTCCTTACTCAGGCTGTGCTCACCCTTGCCATTGTATTGTGTTAGGTTTATAGTAAATATTCAATAAACATGTGTTGAATAGATGACTAGATTGATATTTTATTCAGAGTCCTTACCACTATGTTTCACTCAACCAGCTGTTCTTTTTTTTTTTTTTTTTTTTTTTTTTTTGCAGTTTTTGGCTGGGGCTGGGTTTGAACCTGCCGCCTCTGGCATATGGGGCTGGCACCCTACTCCTTTGAGCCACAGGTGCCACCCTTAACCAGCTATTCTTTAAACATGTACTTGAGAAGCGAACTATTTTCAGGTTAAGCAATAGTTTTTGAGAATTCAGTTCTGTCGTTTCTGATAAAGTCTATTCATTTCCTCTTTCTCATATTTCTGTCTCTTACTGTATTTTGTTTTCACTGATGGGATGCCTACCACAATCCAAGGGTATCGCACTGTTTGTGTGTGTGTTTCAGACAGAGGCAGAGAGGGATTACCCAGCAGCGATAGGGTTGAGTGATGGATATCCCAAGGGAAAGAGAGTAGTATTGTTTTAGAAATAAGAAGAAACTTAGAAAAACCTAGTCCAAACTCCATCTCACCCTCTGCTCCATCCTCTTTCCCTTAACCCTGTTTTCGGAGATAAGAAAATCATTCCATTGCAAGGGAATAAAATGAGCATCTGAGAGAGAACAGGATTCCGCAGCTCCTGAGTCTGTGTTTCCACCCCTGGCTCCACTGACACTAGGACTAGGTTGTGCTTTGTTGTCGGGGCTTTAGTGCCCTGTTCCCTGCTGGGTGTTCCGCAGCAACCATGGCCTCTGCCCACTAGATGTCAGTAGTACCCCCTAGGCTTGACAACAGGCTCCAGACATTGCCAAATATCTGTGTCTGGTCAGCAAAATTGCTTCTGTTTGAGAACCACTGACATTTTTTATTGCTCTAACACATTGCCACCCCTAATTCGCACTTTGTATAATCAGAGCTTGAGTTATCAAGACAAATATAACTAATATTAACGATAAGTCAAATATAAAACCAATAAAAGTGTTTTAAAAAATCAGGTGTGCAGTTTTTATTGCTGATTTTAGCACCATCTGCATCGAACACTGATGAATCTTATTGACGATGGAGCCATGAGCGTGTTCTTTGATCCTTGCATTGCTGAACCCCATGCCTCCTTCTACATATCCACCACCGTGGCTTTCACAACACAGAACTTTCTTTTTTTCCCTCCAATTTCCTTTGCTCTTTCCTTAGCCACATCTGTCTACCCTTACGGCTATTTTCCATTTCACTCTATTTTTCTCGGAACATTTGAATGGCTCCCGTGACTTTAAAGGTATTATCTCCTCATAGGATGTTCAAATAGACTTCTTGAACTCCTCTCTTATTTTTTAGGTCAAGATCTGTATTGTCAATGCCTCAGTAATATGAGTAGGTAAAACTTGTACATGAACTTAAAGCCCAAATTCATTCACTCACTCTGCCCTCCCTTCGTGCCTTCAGGACCGAAGGCCTCCCAGACCTGCTCTGTTTTCTACTCTTTAATGGCACCATCCTCTTTGGTGTTTTCTGGCCAGAAACTTGGCATCACCTGTGAATTCTGTCCTGTCCTCTCATGTCCCAGATGTCCAGCCCCATTAATTCTGTTTCGGGCAGGAACAGCCTTTGACATCAGTTTTCCTTTCTTACTCAATATTGTGCATACGGACAGCTCCAGACGGATATTTATCATGTGACGCACGTGGTTACTAAATGCAAGGACAGAGTGAGCTGCTGTCCTCTTTTCTGTTTATCAGCTCGGGACGAATCCCTTCCCACCAGAGTGCCACGTGGAGCCCCACGGATGCGAATGTGCCTGACACTGAAGTCAAGGTCACCAATGTTTTGTTTGTTTGTTTGTTTTGTAGAGACAGAGTCTCACTCTATTGCCCTCTGTAGAGTGCTGTGCAGTCACAGCTCACAGCAACCTCCACCTCTTAGGCTTAAGCGATTCTCTTGCCTCAGCCTCCCAGGTAGCTGGGACTACAGGCACCTGCCACAGCACCCGGCTAATTTTTGTTGCAGTTTGGATGGGGCCGAGTTTGAACCCACCACCCTCGGTATATGGGGCCGGCGCCCTACTCGCTGAGCCACAGGTGCCGCCCAAGGTCACCAATGTTAACCCAAACTATATTTTCATAAACTATTATATATTGTCATAAAGTAAAATTCCTTAGCTGTTTCTAAAATTGGAAGATATGATTTAATACCTATGAATTAGAAACTATGGAGCATTAAATCTCTTTGCCACTTGGTAAAGACAATCCTATGCTATCTTTTAAAACTCAAAATTAAAAGAAATACTTATTTTTTAATATGTTATAAAATAACAGGTTTCATGATGTTTTATCTCAAATAGTTACAGGTAGTTTTTGTGTCTAGCTCTTAAGGAAGCTTAGTTATAAGGTTAACATTAAAAAATTGTAGGAATAGAATCCTTCCTGGTAGAAGGCAAAGTTAGTTTTCTCTGCATCTTTAAATATATGTAGATGTACATATATTCTCTGAAAAGCAGGCTGTTACTAGAAAGTGCTGACAGTAGATCTTCTCAGTACTTGATGTGATAAAGAATTCACAATTATTTTAACCAAGGTGGAGCAAGACCATATCTAATAGTGGAATTTACTTTAAAATAAGAAGACACCCAAAAGCAATGAAGGCGTGTTCTCTCCTTGTAAGTACACAAGACCTAACAAGCCTGCTGCACCACAGAGAAATCCTAAAATTACAGATGCCATGGAAGAAGGTTAGAAAACTGACAGCCCGTGAGTAGGCTGCTGTGTGACCACAGGAAAAGTGTGGACCAAGTGGATTGTGCTATCCGTTTGGGCTGGGCAGGTGTTATGATTCATTGTGAGTCTGCTGTTTCAAATATTCTAGAAGGCTAAAATTTGGAAAATGAGGTGCATTCTCTTCATTCTATAACCCCTCTCATTTTATTTTGGATCATTTTTATTTGCTTGGTTATTTTCCAGAGGAATCACCATACCCTGCTATTTGCAATTGATTTTGCTGACCTGGCTTGGCCAGCCAGTCCTAGGACCCCAGCCCTCTGCACTGGCCTCCTGGGAGGTAGGGCCCTCAATGTGACAATTAGAAAGCAGGGTCAAAAGGAACCATATGCAATAAGGACATTTTCTCCATCTGGCATCCTTCTGGCAATTGGGCAACCACTTCTTGGTGCTCCAGGGCCCACGACATTCAGCGCTATCCCCATTCCAGGGACGGTACTCAGCCTCTCCCACGCGCGCGCCATCCCCAGGATTGTGTAAGGGTGTAGGCTCGGCCCTGACTCACAGGGAAGAGGCGATTTTATCCTGTGAGTCACTGACACCACTTCCTGCTGGCACATTGGAGATTTCACTGAAACACAACCTTTGAAATATGAAGGTAGAGAGATGAGAAGGTGAGCTTCACATTCCTAAAACCCATTTGGAAAATTGACAGAAACGATGGCCTCTGAATGCATTTCGATTTCTGCAGCTCTGTTGAAATAGAAGTTCCACCTGTCAATTTTGAGTCTACATATCATCGATACTATATCTCCTTGCCCTGAATTCTGTATCTTAGTAGAGCTTGCCACCAGATCTGATTAACACTATGTAAAATACTTAGTATCACAGGGAATTATTTTCTTAGCAAGGATCCATTGTCAAGGATGGCATATAATATTAGTAACTGAATCATAACATAATTATGTCCCCCAAATAATGCTAATAGAATTAAAAATACTGAAAGATTAAGGAACTATATGGATATAACTTTACCATTTATTCCTTCCCTGTGTGACTGTACAATAGGGAGTAGTGAGTCTTAAGGGTGAAGGGATGACGGACGTGTGACCGTGGAATCCACTGCAGGTGGGTTTTTCAAACTTCTGGTCACCCCCACTCACTCCTCAATGCCAGCTTGCAAGAGTGTGGGACAGAGGTGTCCTGGAAAGACTCTTGGGGACAGAGGCATCCTGGAGAGACACATGGGGACAGAGGCGTCCTGGAGAGACACTTGGGGACAGAGGTGTCCTGGAGAGACACTTGGGGACACAGGCATGCTGGAGAGATGCGTGGGAACCACAGAGCTGTGCAGAGGGACACATGATGTAGAAGCAGTTTTGGTGGTTTGGGGCGGCAGTCACCCATGATGGCACTGCAGTTACGTACTTTAGTTTGAAAGGACCGTTTCAGATTATTTCCAGTTCCATCTGTAGACTGTCCTGCTGCAGGATTAATGCAGTAAGCCTCACAGAAACTATCTTGAACGATGGACTGTGTCCAAGGGAGAGTCGTAGGGAAGGAAAGCCGGGTTTGGAAGAGGCACACCCTGGGCTGAGCATTCTTTAATTAACAAAGACAAATATTTCACCTGTGGCCTGAATAACTGGAACAAAGTTTCCAACAGTGGAAAAACTAACAACTTCTAAAAACCTTAAAAAAACAAGAAGAAAGACCAAAAAGCAACACCCCCCAACGCACTCTACAGTAGTTGAAGGTTGCAGTTGTAAGCCAGTCCACACAGAAAAGTCCGAGCACAGGGAAGCCAGTTTCAAGTGTGTGTTTTTTCCTGGCTATGAGTCTCTCGCAGGAGAGTCTTCTCCAGTTTTCCTCCGTGGACGCGTGGAGGGGCAGGTGTGTGAACACGGTCTAGCTCTCCAGTCGGCACTGGACTTGGGTGAGAACTAGCTAATCCTCCTGAAAAAGTGAAGTAAAAAATAGATTTCGTCTCTGTCGAACTGACATAGGCTTTTTTCCATTTAAGAAAAATAATATTTTGGGGTCTATAAGAACAGTTGAAGCAACATTTATATTCTAGGAAAAACATGGAGTGGGGAGGGGACAGTTCTAAACCTTTAAAGAAAACAAAATTTTCAAATCGTTGGAAGAGTGTGAGACTTGATGCCAAAAGGTAGAATGTGAACTCTCTTCGTGGTCACTAGATGGGTGGTCTTGAACAAGACAGTTAATCCAAACCCAAGCAGGTTATTCGAGACTAATAACTACTTCACAGGATTGTTAAGTGGCAAGTAGGAAATATGAAAATATAAACTACAATGCTGACGTGTAATTTAATTTTTAGAACCCCAAGAATATGCAGTTTGCTTGGGAGACACATGTCTTCTCTAATGAAGAAAAAAATAAAATAAAATTCCTGTATTAGATAGATTAAATCGTCTTTTAAAGTAGTTTATGGAGATTTATAAGCTTGTTACACACCAGTAGGGGGGGCTACCCACATGTACTGAGGCAAGCTCCAAACTCAGCACCAAGGAACATTTCACCAGTGTCTGCTCAGGCATTTCAGAATATTTTTCCATTTCATTCTGTGAAGTTAATTAATTTGTCCAGAATCAAATAGTTCAAGGTTTTCTCCCATGGTTGCCTTCCCAGCAGACTTTGTTGCCTCCCTGTGGGGTGAGATATTCTGCTTCGGTTACCGTCACCCTAGTTTTCTCTGTGTGGGGTCCCTTGTACTCTGGTGTTATTGCCCACGTCCCGGGTCTATAACGTGGCCCTAACATGTATACCTGCAAAAGTGATATAAACTCTTTACCTGTCAGTGTTTTCAGGCGTCTAGCGGGGATAATAGTATCTTCCTCCAATAGTCACTGAGAAGATCAAACACCTAGCATAGATAAGGCGAAGAGAGCCACACCTGTCACAAAGTGCAGGTCTGAGAAATGGTCACTGCTGCTAAGGACTCCTGTCACCAGCACCATTAGTGTTTGTGACATGACAGTTATTCACAGAGGCTAGAAAGAGTGGGTGATGTGCAAATACCTGAAGCTTAACCAGAAGAGGCTAAAAGCTCGTAAGCAAACACGCTTGCAATCAGAAGGCTTCTTATCATGCTTTCTGTACAACCCAGAGACTCCTGGACTTGGTCTGAGGCTGCTCGCCAGCATTTATCTTTTCACCAGAGACACATGATGAAGTGGCTTGTTCAGATTCTTCCTGTGCTGAAAGAAACTGGATTCTGGGACTCTGTGGCCCATGAATCTCAGTGTATCTCATATATATCGTATCTAATCTATATCTCTGATTAGATACGATATATTCTGATTTTTACTGGGGTTACATTTTATCAATTGAAATCTGTGCCTGTGGTCGCAGCTACTCAGGAGGCTGAGGTGGGAGGAATGCTTGAGCCTAGAACTTTGAGGCCAGACTGGGAAACAGAGCAGGACCCCCACAATCTCTAAAAAAAAATTAAAATCTACTTTCACATGCAATACAGTGAAAGGAATAATTTAGGCATTTGAACTGGCAATGAATGTTTCTGAGGTTGAGTTTCCTGTCTGGTTGTTACGGTTGAGTAGAACTCGATTTTGTCTAGAGCAGTCTTCTGTGACGGGGTCTACCTGGGAGCATCACTCTGAACATGACATAGAGTCAAACAGTGGAAATTCTCCTCCTGAAGGCTAATCAGGAAATTAAACTTCCAAATGGGTCTTAGAGAATGTTACTGTGAAATGTTTAGAGCAGGTCAGTTCTGTATCTATAAATATAATGCCAAGGCTTTTACCTTTGGACAGAAGAGCTGGGATTCATTTATTTTGAGTTGTGTTCCTGTGTCTGTGAATTATTTTCTTTCATGGTTTTGATGGATCAAATCTTTGAACTATTTAAAACAACTTTATAAAATGTGGTCATTGGGTAGAAATTTGATCCAGCTTTTTTTCCTTGAAACACTAATTATACATTTGATTTTCCTCCATAAATAGCGTTCCATTTTCTACAAGCAACTCTCGGTACAACTGTGATTCCATCCTGTATCCCAGGAGAGGCCGAGGAAAATTGCACAGCTTTAGGTAAGCCCAGCATTATTGCATCAAAGGATTTGCCCATTCTTAAACAGAAATTCAGACTTAGGGTTGGGTGCTGTGGCTCACATCTGTAAACCCAGTATTCTGGGAGGCTGGGGCAGGTAGATTGCCTTGATCTCAGGAATTCCAGACCAGCTTGAGCACAAGGGAGATCCCCATCTCTTCTAAAAACAAAAAAATAGAGTATGGCAGTGGGCACCTGTAGTCCCAGTGACTGAGGAAGCTGAGGTGGGAGGATAGCTTGGGCCCAAGAGTTTGAGGTTCCTGTGAGCTATGATGCTACAGCACTCTACCCAGGGTGACAGAGTGAGACTGTCTCCCCCCCACAAAAAAAAGAAATGCAAACTCAGAACTATAAATATCTGATAATGAAAAAAGAGAGTATAGCAGTTGTATTAATTTTAACTACCTTATGAACTAGAGTTCTGAAAAACTTATATAAAGGTATAATTGGTGGGAGGGGGCCAGGCATATAACCATAGATATATGATATGCATAAATATTTAAACTCAAATAGATAGGAAACAAGGAAAATCAGACTCCCTCTGGCTATCCCCTAGAGCTTTACTGCAGAACCATCGTCAGAAACCACCCCGCAGACTGCACTCCAGACAAACCTCTGTAAACAGTGGTCTCTCTCTCACACACACACACAAAACACATGCACACACATGTATGTGCACAGTAGGTGCTCTGTAAGGTGACCCCCCAAGAGACTGTAGCAAGCTGGTCAGCACACGGACGTGGTCAACGTGAAGATCTCGGCCTGCTGTGCGGATGCATACATGTGGTGCATGTCTGTCTGGCCAACTTATGGGGTGGTCAGTGAAGAGAGGGGGTCAGCTGTGGAGAGTCCACTGCTTATATTATTAGAGGAACAATGAGGTTCTCCCTTTCCAGTCACAGGGCTCATTCAGAAACACCGCCCTGGAGTACTTAACCCTGCCGGGCACCGTGCTAAGTGGTAGAGATACAAAGATAAGTAAAGCAAAGTTTCTCCCCTCGAGGTCTGCAGGTCTCAGACGTGGTCACGCGGGGACTGCTCTGTGTTCAGTTTGAGCTACTGACTCAAAGATCATCTTGAGACAACACGACATTTTCCCAAACAACTTGCCTTCCTCTCTCGTCTCTCACCGTCAGGCTGTCTGGAAGTTTGGTCAGCCTCCCCCACCACCCATTTTTTTCCTTCTTTGGTTATTTGGGCAAGCATATTACAATCAAGGTACTTTTAAAAAAGATTTTTTATAAGCATCCTTCATATTCTGGCAACTATAGCGTTCTGAAGTGACTTTTCCCCGTGGGCTGCCACCCTGTGCGTACTGAGCCTCCTTTCTGGTTGCTCCATCTTTCTGGCCCTCGTAGAAGCCTCTCCACCTGGGGTCAATCTGGTCTGCTTCAGGCCTCACTGGTACACATGTCAGGCGGCCTTGATTGATTTCTTTGAGTGTAACCTCAACAACTTAAGAACGCACACCAAACTAAGACTTGCTGGCACAAAACTGTTACACAGTAAAGCGCTTTTGAATTCATAATGGTTTCAGCTTATAATTTAGGGGGAGAGTAATACACTTTAGAATTGTTTTGAGACTTGAAAAAGTTAGAAAAATTTTCTTTTGGAGAAGGGAATGATACCTACTGAGGCGGATAATGATATGGGTATGTGTTAAACTCAACTTTCCTAGCCATAAGTCTTTTGAGAATTAAATCCTCAAGGATTTCTTGTTTTGTTTAGTTCCCATGGGACGTTTTCCTTTGGGTTCAGGGGTTTGTTTGGGGGCCTGGGGAGTGTGACAGTGGAGTCCTACTCCTGAAGATAACCCTCCATAGATTGGCACCTGACCTGTTTGGCTACTGGGTCGAAAGTCAGTGGAATGTGTTCAACTTCCTGTTTCCATCACAGTTCAGACAGAAGACAGTCCACGGGTGGCTCAAGTGTCCATAACAAAGTGCGGTGCTGACATGCACGGCTACTGTCTGCACGGACAGTGCATCTACCTCGTGGACATGGAGGACAATTACTGCAGGTAACACGCCGAAGACACACGAGAACGCTGTGAGGGTGCAGTTCCGTCTCCCCGCTCGCTCTCTGTTTTATATTTTGAAGTTACCCTATGTTCCCATGACCTGTTGGGACGCGGTACATATATGTTTTTCGTATATATCTGTGCGTGTGTATATGTTATTAGTAACTTTATTGGCTGAGTCTTTTAAAATAAGGGAACAAAGCTTTCAAATTCTACCGGTGCTCCCGGGTACGCGGTGGGGGGGGTCTCCAGATGCCTCCCCCTCACACTTGCTGTGATGGCATCTGTGCTTGTGATCTTGTCACTGGACTTCCACAGCTGTTGTTATATGATTAAGGCAAAAGGTGATTTAAACTTACAAACACCATTCTAGATTATCAGTCACCCTGGCAGCTGAACCAAATGGTTATTTTTTTCTTTTGTATTTTTTTTATTAAATCATAATTGTGTACATTGGTGCAATCATGGGGCACAATGTGCTGACTTCATATACTATGAAGCTAATCTATAGCTTTCACATGAAGGCTAAAACCCAGTGATAGCACAAGAAATGGGGAAAGGGGGAGGGGAGGGGGGAGGATGGGTGGAGGGAGGGCGATTGGTGGGACCAAATGGTTGTTTTAATGCCACAGTTCAGCCAAGTGCTTTGTGGAGCCCTTTTGTCAATACTGGCCCAAGTCTAATGTCATCTTTGAATTCACCTTTGCAACTTGCAGCCGGTTTTGCTAGTTTCTTGCTTTACGGTGTGAGGTTAGTTTCTATGAAATTGATTCATCACCGTGACTTCTTTTTTAAACAAGTGATCTTTCTCTTGCATTTCCCTTTAGATGTGAAGTGGGTTATACTGGTGTCCGATGTGAACACTTCTTTTTAACTGTCCGCCAACCCTTGAGCAAAGAATATGTGGCTTTGACTGTGATTCTTATTATCTTGTTTCTCATCATAGTCGCTGGTTCCATATACTATTTCTGCAGATGGTAAGCCTGTGTTTTATTATACTCTGATTTTATAAATTACTTCTGTATGTTATAGTATGAGAAAATATGGAAATTAGAGCAGTGAGATAGACTTTGCAGTGATGAATTTCACTCTCTTGTTAGTTCTGTCACTTACTACCTACATGATTTTAGTGCAACTCATGTGGGAATGTTCAGTCTTTCCCCTATAAAATACAGATGAATTAATTGCAGGGCTATTTTTATTATTGAAGATGATAAATACATGTAAAAGTAAACCATAAAGCCTGGTGCTTTACTTAGCAACCTATATTTAACGTATTAGATCAAATTTTGAATTTTATAAAACACAGCTGTACAAATTAATAACCTCAAAGGCTTGGGATCTTAAAACTTAAGATACACTAGAAGAAACAAGTGACCAATTACAAATGCTTACTGTTAAAAAATGGTTCATGTCCTCTCAAACCTCACACTCCATCCTCATATACGAAACTGTCATGTGCTGAGGACTGAAAAAAAATAAAGAGTGGACACGATGGTGATAGTAGTAAAGGTGAGGACAAAATAAGGCATGTACAACCCTCAGAGCATTGTAGGTCACCTAATTATTCCTTTTTTAAAATTTTGACTGAGGATGCATTATTTTGATGTGATGGGTAGAAATGCAGTAATGTGGTGTAGTATTTGGAAGACCAGTTCCTAAGAAGAAAAGAGAAAGAAAGAAGAAAAGGAAGAAAAAGAAAAGGGGGGGGAGAGAGAAAACAAAACCCAGACTTGAATGTGGTCACATGCCCCCCGACCTTGGAATTTTATATTTATGATCATGTTAATGCCTTTGAGAAGTCCTTTAACTATTTCACTATTTTCTTCCAAAAGTTTTCACTATAAAACAACACTCCTAACACCTCCATTTCCTTTTCTGAGTCTTATCCAACCTAAACCCTTTCACCGTTGTCATTTTGGAAACTATGGGCTAATGCACCATTGACGCTCATCTATTTGGTTTTTTGTAAATGTACTTTGTTATTACTGTTAACTACAGTGCTAACAGTTTTTATCTTTGAATATTTCCAGGTACAGAAAGCAAAAAAGTAAAGAACAAAAGAAGGAATATGAGAGGGTGACCTCAGGGGACCCAGTGCTGCCCCTGGTCTGAGTGGCACCGTCAAACCTACCAGTGAGAACACCGGATGCCTCTGGACATTCATGTTCCCATTTTATTAATAATATTTATGTTAGGTCACATGTCAGGTCAACAACAGTGTATTTTTAATTTTAATGTACTTGAAAAATGTTTTTTATTTTTATTTTATTTTTGACTATTTGCCAATATTAATGTGCAGAAAATATTTAATAACAAGAGGAAAATTGATATTTTTGTAAGAAGTAACTTTCTGAGATAAATGCTCTATTGAAAGCTTGAAAGCTTATGTTCCCATTGCACAGTTTCTAGGAACGAGCCAGGCCCAGGTCGTTGCTTAGGAAGTATTAGCAACCTGGATACATATAGTTAAATCAATTTAATAAGTGTCTTTTTTCTACTCTTCACATCCATGATAATTGGTTTGACTATATCATGTTTTGGTGTATTAGTTGGCACTACTGAGCCATGTATTAAAACAGTAATGCAACTGAAACTCAGGGGTGACAAATGGAGGTTCTGTGCTGAATGCCACAGATTTGAAGCAAACTAAGCCTGAGGAGACAAAGGTGTTTTCACTTGAACTCACCTGCAGCTCAGTTCCTCACTTCCTAGAGGAAGTGGCTAGTTTCCTTTGTCGGCCCACACTCCTGCAGGGACTAGCCACCCACCTCACAATCCTCTGTACAAGAATTGAAGAACTTAATTGTACACCACTTTGACGCAAGTAGTGGGTACTTCCCAGCTTCACAATGTTCCTCTTTTGTACAGTGCAACATTTATATGAGGTAGTTGTTGCTATTTCAACATTAGGGGAAAAAAATCCACATTTGAAGCTCAAATTTGTGCTTCTTTGTAGAGAATTCTGAGATTAAATCATAGTTCAAAACTTGAGGTGAGGCTACTTATTATTTTAAAATATGGTAACACAGTATTTCTATGGATTATATAAAGATGGAAATGCTGTGATTTCATTTTTCATCTAGGAGAGTTTTAACTTGAAAATAGCTCAGTAAGTACCTTCTTCTATAATTTAAATTTATATGTTTGAAATTATATCTTTATACAGGCAATGGAGAAAATAGGAAAAATAACTGATAGTGTGTTGTTCCAAATGAAAAACTCACTGGAAAGCTTTTAAAATTTAGAGACTTAAACACACCTTCCTAAGGAGGCTGAATGAAAATGTGGCCTTTTGTTTTTTTCCTGTCATTTGTATATTTTTGGAAGAGACTAATGTTTCTTCTGCACCCTGAGCCCGTAGATCTCAGCAGATTAATAAGAGTACTTTAGACAATTGAATAAGGAGCCATTGCTGTCACCACCTTTAGGTTTCATGGGAGGCTGCCCCAATGAGTGCTAAACATTTGGGCAGAGTCTCTTGGGATCACACACCAGGTCAGGGATCATCTGTTCTCCTCGACCGTTTTCCTGGCAGGTGCTGGGCAATAAGCAAAGAACTCGAAAGCATGGGTGCTGAGACTTGCATGTGTACCCCTGAGGTCTGTTCCCTGGTGACCACAAGGCTGTCATCTGAAGTCCTGAACTGCCCTTTCCTATTAGGAAATTAGGAAAACAAGCAGCCAAACTGCGCGCACACACACACATTCATATACAAACACATACATGTACACCTGCTCAGTGATCCTAGAATTACACTCATTCGTGGCCTTATTCACCAGTATGTAGAACTTAAGATAAAGATGAAGGAAAATGTAATAAAATCAGTGACATCTAAAAGAATATTTCTGTTTCCCATTTAATAGAGCCAAAGTCAAGTGCACTGTGTAAGGACACATCTTAAATCCTATACACTCAGCCCTCCGTGTCATGAGACCTACACAGTGGATTCAACCAACTATGGGTGGAAAAAATTTGGAAAAAATAAAATAAAATAACAATACAACAATAAAAAGTCTACAAATAAAAACAGAGTATAACTATTTACATTGCATTTACATGAAATATTATAGATAAATCTCAAGATGTTTTACACTATGGGAGGATGTGCATAGATAAAAGGAACTTGAGCATTCATGCCTGATTTTCGTGCCCCAGAGGGGGGTTCCTGGAACCCACACCCTGTGGAAGTGCATACCGGTATTTATTGACCTACTCTATGGAAAGGAAGGCCACCTATTTTCAGTCATCCTGGCTATTTCAAAGAAAACCTGTTGACTCACCAAGAGCTCAGCTTCCATCCATATATTTTATTTATAAGGGGGTTACTGTAAGCATCTCAACATTAGCACATTGCTTCATCTGAAGCATCTCAATTCATATTACTTAAGTAAATGCAAGTAGTTTTCAGTATTTCTCATCTTTAGGAATACTTGAAAAACTAACCCCTGAAAACGTTAAATCTTTATTTATAAATGCATGTTAAATAATAACAAAAAACGACCCCAAATTCCTTTTGTATGAATGAAAATAAGTAAAAAATAGATGTTTCATTGAGCATAATGCTGATTAAACATGAGAAATGGTCACTGTCAACTCATGTTCTAGAGACAATGAAAAGGTTTTGGCTCATATGTTCCTGGTTTTACAGATTTCTTATATCTATAAATATATATACGTATATACACCCACATGTATATAGACATATGCTGGGGGTGCCAAAAATGTATACACATTTTAAGAGATGTGATCTATTATATCTTATGTGGCGTATATACTTTGAGCACCTCTTGTACTTGCAGAAGTCAAATGTGACTTGTGTTCATCTTTTGTTCTGAGTATACACTGAGTACTACAATTTTAATACAATGTCTTCCTATCCTAACTGCATATGCCTTTTTATGGCACCCTCCGTATATTTTTGTGCACATGGGTTACTACGAAAGGTTTGAGACAGACTGTGTTATGGTCCGTCATTCCACTTCCAAGAATACAGTCGATAGCATCCTTTCTGATTCATCTGTACAGCTTTCAACTTGCTCAGTTTATTGGTGTTGCTGGAAGGGCTTCATTTGCTTCCGTCCTCATGGATTTTACGTTTCTGGAACTTTCTGAGAACTTTCGTAATGACCCATGTAGAGCTAGAAGGGGCTGTACATATTCATTGTGTTGGAACCAAAGCAACCCCACTTGCTTAAGTGCATAATTTGTGGCCTCCCTGAGAGTTAACTAAATTCAACTGACATCAGGTGACAAATTGGTTCTGGTACAGCAAGTACAGGATTCTGATGTCTTATTGCTGTGGAATTCAATGATGCAGTTTTAAAAAACCTGTATCTGACCTATTTTGTCATTTTTGCTCTACTAACAAGTCTGTAGACTTTTGAAAAAAATGCATTTAATTTGCTGCCCAATATTTTCTGCTCCAGTAAACAATGTTTTTGGAGTACATTTTAAAGTTTTAAAGAATAATTGTATCTAAAACATACTTGTTATTCAAATTTGATGACGTTAAATGTAATATAATGTATGCTCCTTTTTGCTTTTTTTGCACTCTGTAACTGCACTTTTCAAATTTGAAGAGCCATTTTGGTATACAGTTTCTGTTAAGGATGCTGAGAAAGAAGGTTATATTGCATACAGGTTAACTTATTTAACTATGAATTTTATCAGAGTACTGAATTGTATCAATTTGATTGTATTCAATATCAGCTTTGATAATTGTGTACCTTGAAATATTGAAGGAGAATATAATTTACAAGATATTGTTAATTTTTATTTATTTTAATTGGAATTTGGGAAAGGACCACAACTGAAAAATAAAAATTTTGCACCATACTGTGTTAATTTGGAAAAGCATTCTATAAATGTATCACATTTTATGGCCTACCATAGTGAAGAACTTCTTGAAACAGAAGGAGTTGCATTAATTATGAAATTCTAAGCGTTAGTTTTTTTAAAATAATATTTTAGAGTACTTAAAAAGAGTATTTCTAAAAAGAATAGATACCTGTTGAGAAGTAACCTGTAAAGGGATACATCAGAATCGTGTCTTGTGATTCCGTGGGCGTCTGATTAGAGGCTTGGCTCCCTGGGCATTTAGAGCAGCCGACAGTGTCTTTCTGAGCCTCCATCACGACGATGGCCTCCTTGGTCCACTGTTCAGCAGTGCACAGGGTTCTTTATCTGCTTCTTAACTCCCTGGATCCTTATTTAGCCTGAAGACAGGGCAGGGAGCAATGGCTATGGCCACTTTATGAGAAGGTAGTTTGTCCTGCGTCACATTGGTGACAGTAAGGGAGCTGTGGTGAGAGATGAGGTCTTCTGAGCTGCAATTCCACCATGTTTGTCCATGTTGGAGGCAGTACAACTTCTTGAGGAGTTAGTCTCAGATCTAGCTTAGGGTGTTCTTGAAGGAAATAGAAATTCTTATAAAATAGAATTTGGGGGATCTCACAGAATCAACAGACTGTTTCTCACTTCAAAGTCTGAGAACCCAGGGGGTTAAGGAAAAGGATGCTTTCTCCTCTCAGCCTCTGAGACACCACGGCCACCTGGTTTCCTGCTTATATCTGAGCCTCCTGATGGATCTTCTGCAATCTCTCCCCTACCCCCTTTGGACCTGTAAACACTACAGTGCCTCAGAGCTCATCTCGCTCGCTGTATCCTTCCATACAACTTTGTCTTCAATTTCCATTTCCTTACTAATGATTCCCAGCCTAGATTTGTCCTTGAGTTCCAAATGTCTGTATGTAACTACTCAACTCATATTTCTACTTAGACGTTCCCTAGACATTTAAACGTGGCGTGTACAATAACTGGTATTATCCTAAAAAAATGTCCCTTTTATGAAGTTTCCACCTGGATTAAATTCTACTCCATCCTTCTTGTATCTTGTACCCAGAAGCTGCTATCATGCACTGGGAGGTACTAACTGACTCGCCTTCAGACGATTTCAGAGAGGAGCACTTTTCACTCTTTACAGCAATGGCAGAAATGGCAATTTTGAAGACTTTATGCAGGAGGAATATTTTCCAAGGAACTAGAGTTAGAAGATCGCATTTGTCAAAAGGATAAAATTATAGGCACTGAATTGGACTTTGATGCATTTTAGAACATATTTCTCCCTAAATGGTCATAAAACAATATAAAACATAAGTGCTATTCATTTCCAACATGGACTCATTAAGGAGATATAAAACGTGAATTTGTTTTAAGCACTCTATCTTGTCACCAGCTAATAGTGACTCTGCATCCTGCAAAGTCACACACAGATACTTTTCTCAGTTCATCTGAATTTCAGAGAAATATTTAGAAAAAGGTTTGCACAAATTTCTAATGAGCTTGTAGTGTGATGTACCTATTAAGAAAATAAGCAATGTGCAGGCTCATACAATGGTGCAGGTATTGTGAATCCATTATAGGCTGAAATAAATGGAGACCAAAGGGTCACTCAAGAGACTCAAAAGACTTCTAGAACTGAGAAATAAATTCAGCAAAGTTACAGTCATAAAATCAATGTGCACAAATTAGTATCATTTCTATATACCAAGCTGAGAGTCAAATAAAAGATGTAATACCTTTTACAGCAGCTCCAAAAAAAATAAAACACTTAGGAATATACTCACCAAGGAGATGGAAGATCTCTACAAGAGGAACAATGAAACACCGAGGAAAGAAATCACAGATGACACAAACAAATGGAAAAATATCTCATGTTCACGGATCGGTAGAGTCAACATCGTTAAAATGTCCATACTGCTCAAAATGATTTACAGATTCAATGCAATCCCCATCAAAATACCAATGTTGTATTTCACAGATTTAGAAAAAGTAATTTTACACTTAATTTAAAACCAAAAATGGGATCAATAGCCAAAGTAATCTCAAGCAAAAAGAACAAATCTGGAGGCATCACATTACCAGATGTGAAATGATACTACTATGCGATAGTAGCCGAACAGCACGGTATTTGTACAAGAATAGAGGCACAGATCAATGGAACAGAACAGAGAATCCAGATATAACACATCTACCTACAACCAGCTAATCTTTGACAAAGTAGACAACATACAGTAGGGAAAGGAAGCCCTATTCAATAAATGATGCTGGGAAAACTGAATAGCCACATGCAGAAAAGAGAAGCAGGAAAGATTTTCCCCGTTTACAAAAATCAATTTAAGATAGATAAACGATGTAAATGTAAGGTGTGAAGCCATGGAAATTCTAGCAGGAAATGCAAGAAAAACTCTTATGCACATTAGCCTAAACAAATAATTTATGACTAAGACATCCAATGACATTACAGCAACAATAAAAATAAATAAGTGGGACTTTATTAAATTAAAAAGCTTCTGTACAACAAGGAAATAATCACCAATGGATGAAATAAACCCTCTCCAAATTCATGTTTTATATCTCCTTAATGAGTCCATGTTGGAAATGTTGGGGAGGAAATGTTCACAGACTATACATCTGATAAAGGGTAATTTTCATAATCTACAAACAATTCAAACAAGCAAGAAAAATAGAAATAGCCCATTAAAAAATAAGTTAAAGACATGGAATGGTTTTTCAAAAGAAGATAGACAATTGGCCACAAACATGAAAACATGCTCAATATCACTAACCATCAGGAAATACAAATTAAAACCACAATGATGTATTTAGTCCTTACCCTTGTGAGAATAGCTATTAAAAAACTCAAAAAAAAAAAAAAAACTACAGATGCTGGCACGGATGGAGGGAGACAGGATAGCCAATATATTGCGGAGACTACAAATTGTAATGCGTGCAACCTCTATGGAAAACAGCACGGAGATTCCTCAAGGAAATAAGTATAGACTTACCACGTAACCCAGCAATCCCACTACTGGGTATCTACCCACAGGAAATGAGTAATTTTATCAAAAAGACACCTGCACTCAAATGTTTAGTGCAGCACAATTCATAACTGCAAAGGTGTGGAATCAACCTTAACTCTTCAATTCAGAGTGACTCACAAAACATGGAGGGTACATATATCACGGAGCACTACTTAATCATAAAAGGAATGAAATAATGTCTTTTGCAGCAATTTGGAGGGAATGGAAGTTCATTACCCTAAGTGAAGTGTCTAAGTAATGGAAACACAAGAACACATGTACTCTATAATAATTTGGAACTAGTCAATGAGCACGCGTGGGCACAGAAAGAAGGAAAAGTCATTGGAAATCAAGAAGGTGGGAGGGAAAAGAAGTGGAAGGGTGAACACCTACCCCACAGGTACAGTGAACACTATTCATGGGATGGGTACACTAAGAGGCCTGACTTAAGCATTGTAAATTCAATTACATAAAGTTGTACCAAAGTATGAATAAAAAAGGCAATAGCAAAGAAAAAAACACTGACGAAATCATGGCAGGTTTAACGTGTGATAAGGAGACATTTCCAACAGTAGCAGAGGATTTATATTTGGTAAGAGTTAAGAATTCAGTTTGAGCGTCATCACATTGAGAAGGTAAACTTTACACTTAGACGCAATAGAGAATTTTCTTTTTTTTATTAAATCATAGCTATGTACATTAATGCAATCATGGGGTACAATGTGCTGGTTTCATATACAATCTGAAATAGTTTCATCAAACTGGTTAACATAGCCTTCAAGGCATTTTCTTAGTTATTGAGTTAAGACATTTATACTCTACATTTAGTAAGTTTCACCTGTACCCTTCTAAGATGCACCACAGGTGCAATAGAGAATTTTTTAAAGTTCTTTATTAGGAAATCAACACCATAAATCAGTGTGATAGGCAGAACAAGGTCACAGATTCCAAATACCTGTGTGCAAATCCCTGGAACCTGTGAAGATGTCACATCAGAGAGTGAAAGGGACATTACAGGTGTGATTAAGATTATAGACCTTGACATGGGGAATTGATCCCAGAATAGCCAGGTAGGCTCGATCTAATCGCCGGAGTTCTTAAAGGTGGGAGTAACCCCAGCTATAGTCAGAGAGACGTGGTCACACAGTTGCTGAGGAAAGAAGGGAGCTGCAATCCAAGAAATAACAGGAGACCTTTGGAAGTTGGAGAAGGCTAGGAAGTAGATTCTCCTCTGCAGCCTCCAGAAGAGAATGCAGCCCTGCCAGGACCTGCACTTTTACCAAGGGCCAGCACCTTGATTTCAGCCCATTCTGTTGTTTCAGTTCACAAAATCATAGTATTTTCTTACAGCAGTAATAAAAATTCAATACAATCCATTGTATGGACAGTTTTTTCTTTTTATTTCAAAATAGGAAGGGGGTACAAACATTTTTTTTTTTTTTTGAGACAGAGCGTCAAGCTGTCACCCTGGATAGAGTGCCGTGGCATCACAGCTCACAGCAACCTCCAATTCCTGGGCTCAAGCGAGTCTCCTGCCTCCGCCTCCCAAGTAG
>CAUYRH010125225.1:0-17790 GCA_963574655.1 Perodicticus potto | reverse complement strand
CCACAGCCGCCAACAGGATCAGACCGAAAGAACAGACGCAACCACTTGCCCAGTCTCCGCCGCTTTTGCCTTCCTCAGGGTGTCCAGAAGCCTCACGCTGTCTCCCTGTGTCCCCAAGGGGAAGTTCCTGGGTAGATCCCATCTGCCGGAGATGCCTGAAGTCCTCTCTCCCCAGTCTCACCGTGCCCAGCCGCAAGGAAGCTGTTACTCGGCTGCCATCTTGCTCATAGAAGGTTTTAATATGAAACTGCCCATCATACAATGTGATTTTTTTTAATTAGGAGATAATAATACATTAATAACATCATTTTAACTTTTGTAGAAAGTTCATATGGAGGTAGGGAAGAGGAAAGAGGCACTCTCATACATTCTGGTGGTAATCCAAATGGTACAGTCTCATATGGAAGAGAATTTGGTAATATCTAACAAAACCACATATGCATTTCCCCTTCAATTTAGCAATCCCACCTCTCAGAATTTATCCTGAAGATACACCTCCAACAATATGAAAATACATATGAGGTTAGGCAATTAAGTTGGTGGAGTCACCCTAGAAAAAGTGCTGTATACCTCATTGCTGAATATTACTATCGTCACCTTTGATGTACTCTCCTGGAGAAGCTATGCACTGATGCCAGAGCCTAGTCCACCCTTCGAAACAATTTTGGAAGTCTTTTTCTGGAATAGCCATTGGAGCTATTGTTGTACAAAATCTGATAATTAAGTGGGTGAATTCATCCTAGAAAAAGTGCTACATACCTCATTGCTGCATAACTCTCCAGGAACCTTTGAAGTATGCCCCTTGGCCACCTGGTGACCATAGTGATATTCAGCAACAAAGTATGTAGCACTTCTTCTAGGATGAATTCATGAACTTGATTATTAGACTTCATATGATGACAGCTCTGATGGCTATTCCAGAAAAAGAGTTCCAAAATTGCTTTGAAGGGTGGACTAGGTGCTGGCATCAGTCCATAGCTTTCCAAGTGGAGTACCTGATAGTGACCATTGTGATATTCAGGATGAGGTATGTAGCACTTTTTCTAGGGTGATTTCGCCAACTTAATTGTCCAACCTCATATAACCAAGGTTATTTATTGAAGCATTATTTGTAATTGCAAAATATTGAAAACGAACTAGATATTCAAGCTTAGAGACACATTGAATAAACTATGTTATATACACTCAAGCAAGTACTATGTAAATATAAGACAGAATGAAGTATATCTCTATGAACTAATATGTGGTGAATTCCAGAGAGATGACATTAATTAAAAAAGTAAAAGTGCAAAAGAGCATAAATGTATGTAATCATCTGTGTATAGAAGATGGAGGAATAAGAAAACATACATATGGTTGTTTATTTTTACAAAAGAAACACATAAAATAATGAATTCATTACACACAGTGGGTATGTAATAGGGTGGAAAGGATATTAGAGGGATAATGTTCCTCTGAGGGTATTTTTCTGAATACTTTGACTTTTGAATGTGTATGAATGTTCTATGTATTCAAAAATAAAATTAAATTGATCACAATGAGAGAGAAATAAAACCTAAAATTGAGCGGTGCCTGTGGCTCAAAGGAGTAGGACACCTGCCCCATATGCTGGAGGTGGTGGGTTCAAACCCAGCCCCGGCCAAAAAAAAAAAGCAAAAATAAATAAAAATAAAACCTAAAAGTGAAAGCAAACAGAAATAAGTGTACTTAATTTTGTTTCAAATAAATAATATATCCACACCAAAGAGAGAGAGGAAGGAAGGAAGAAAGGACTACTACAAGTAAATCAGGGAGAAGCCACTGGATTATGTATTTTCAGTCTTGCATTTGATTTGGGAGTAGAGGAGGTTTGCAAACAAGGTTTTATTTATTTTTAAAAGATTTGATGAATGTGGGGGTATGGAGGAGCTATCCTGAAACTATTTTAGATGGGTTAAATGATTGAGCATGTGAATAAAATCAAAGATGTTCTCATCATTAGGGTTATCACTGTGAAAGAAGGAACATAAAAATAAGAAATGTAGAGAAGGCAACAAAAAACCCTGTGGAAATGAATTAGAATCAGAGGTATCACTGTCAATTCATGACGTTTAAAACACACATAAATGTCTGATGCTTGTTTATATGCACATACACAGGCATATATTCCTAGCTCTACCTAGTAAAAAGACTAAAAGGAAAGTCACCTTTGCAGCAATGATGATGCCTAGTATCCAGATCTAGATTTCCTATACCATTTCTAATAAAAGAACCAGTACACCTTGGTGAAATAGTCAATTCTAGAGGTAGGTACAAGATATGCCTGGAACATCTTACTATGCCAGAAAGTAAGAAGGATTTTTTTTTTTTTTTAAAGTAAGGGGTCAATTTAAAAGAACATATCCAGCCAGTTTCCTGGGGCTCCTACTGGCCAAATCTAGGAGAATTTGAACATCAAAATAATTAAGAACCATAATGAATGATTGATAAAATAGGACTATCTAAGTCTGCAATCATAATAAATAGATAAGTAAATGAACACAAGCAGGGGTGGACAGCCATTGCTAAAAATACAAGGCTGAGACTGACTGGCTGGTGTGAAGTGAATACTAGAGTTGGAAAATAATCATGTGGCAACCATAATGATAAATATTGAGTCAGTTAAGAATCATCAATGGATATTAAGTTTAAGGGGAAGTTTTGACGAGGAACAGGATATCCTCACAGCCTTGAAATGCCTCCTCACAGACTGCCTATTCATTTCAAGGGAGGAAAAACTAACAATACTACATTGGAAAAATTGGGCAAGATTTGATGGGATGATCAAAATTAACATCACCAATGAAGGACAGAGGGACATAGCATGCCACACTTATAAGTTTATTACAAAAGGTGTAGGGAAGGTATGTTAAAAACAACATTTTGGGGAGGAAACACAATAAAATAATCACACTGGTTGACTGAGTGGGTTTTAAATAATTTTTAAAATTTTTTATTACTTTTATTTTTAATGGTCAAAAATTATGTATATTTATGGTGCATAACATATTTTGATACATGTATGCATGGTGGAATGGTAAAATCAAGCTAATTAACCTATACATTACCTAACATGTTTATCTTTTTGTGGCAAGAACACTTAAAATCTACTCTCTTAGCAATTATACAATACACTGTTATTAACGATAGACACCATGTTGTACAATGGATCTCTGAAACTTATCACTTCTATCTAAGTGAAATTTTGTAGTCTCTGATCAACATCATCCCAATACTTTCCTCTTCCTCCATCTCCACCAGCCCTCTGGTAACCTGCTCTCTGGTTCTATGAGTTTGAATTTTTTAAATTCCACATATAAGTTAGGCCATACAGTATTTGTTTTTCTGTGTGTAATTCATTTTTTACTTAACTTAATGTCCCCAAGGTTCATACAGGTGGATATAAATGACAGGATTTCCTTCTTTTTTAACCAGGTAGGTTGGGTTTTTTTCCCTCTATTATACTTTCCTGCATTTAACATATTTCATCTAATGACACAAAGTAAATTTAAAAAATAAATATATGCTTGTATTTAAAATAAGATTAGGGTTATGTTTGGTACATATTTAATTTTGCGGATGGTAATAAGAATAAAAGACATTTCTGATTCTTCTCAGTGAGGTGTACTGTAGTGGAAAAAATATTACTCAACTGGAAGACCAGCTTTCTTATTCTGATTATGCTGCAAACTGCTATCTATTTTGTGAAACTCATTGACTTTTTTTTTTTTTTTTTTTGAGACAGAGGCTCACTTTCTTGCCCCTGGTAGAGTGCTGTGGTGTCATAGCTCACAGCAACCTGAAACTCTTGGGCTCAAATGATTCTCTTGCCTCAGCCTCCCAAGTTGCTGGGACTACAGGCACCTGCCACAATGCCCAGCTATCATTCGACCTCTTTGAGGTGAGTTTTTTTATTTGTAAAATGAGGAGTAATGATCTGCCTTAGTTCGAAATTTTCGTGATCCATTTGGTATCAAATTAAACATAACATGTGAATCTTCACAATTGGGTATCTAAATAATATTGGTATTGAACTTTCAAATTCAAATTCCTCTGTGCTTTGTGTGTGTTACATGCTTTCCCTAGAGCCCATAATATAAATACTTCAAACCCCATAGAAGGCCTTCTAAATCCTTTGACAGAAGATGTAACTTGCAGTGATCTTTTGCTTATGGCTATATTAAAGATGCTCCTGGGCGGCACCTGTGGCTCAAAGAAGTAGGGTGCTGGCCCCATATACTGGAGGTGTCAGGTTCAAACCTGGGCCCAGCCAAAAACTGAAAAACAAAACAAAACAAAACAAAACAAGATGCTCCTGATTTTTCTTATTAAAAAATGTCTTCTTTAGTATTTTCTCTAAATATTGAAAATATTACATGCTTCCGTTAGAGACAGTAGTAACTTCCACATATATAATCACATTAACAACATCTTTTCTCCTCCAGTGAAAGAATCATAGGCTATAAAAGTTATATGTTCCCTTTTTCTTTATTGAGTGAAATTGGCTTTTGACTCTTCTGACTACATGATAATTGAATCAGACGTCTGGTTCTAAGCGGTATGTTTTCTTCCCTTTTCTATTTGTTTATTGTTGTTTGCAATGCTGCAAAATGCCATAAAACTGAATACTGATGAATGCATGGAATTCTGACTGTCAGATGGAAAGAACTTGCTTTCTGGCTGCAGATACCCATTTTAACTTTGAATTCTTCAGATGTGGATTTTTTTAATTTGTCTGTAGTTCTTTCTACAAGGTATGTTTTTATCTTTAAATCATATAACACCTTCCAGGAGGCAGAACATGATGAAGAAAAGCTTTATTTTCTTTGCATCTTCACCTACTGTATATCAGATGGCTTCCTTGATACTGCAAAATAATAGGGAACAGTTCTAAATTGGATCTAGCAGAATTTTGTGTCACATAAAGTTGAGTTTTAGCTGGACCTTTTGTGATTTCATTGAGAACTAAATAAATTTAGACAATATTCTAGTTATTGGTTCTATAAAAGTCTACGTTTTACATACATTTCACAATTCAGGCTAAAAGGCTTATTTTGCTTTGGGATATATATATATATATGCATGTACGCACATTCAATTATTGAGGGAATAGGAAGAATATGGTTCAGTATTTTGTTATGTTAAGTTTTTACCATACTCATATATAAGATTCTGAAATCTCATTTAAGTAATGGGAAGTAACTTAATAAGTCTAACTGTTAATGACAATACATTTTCTGAAATGTAGACCCAATTGTGATCTTTGCCTTCAACAATTTACAAATGACTTTAATACACCCGAGAGTGCTATTCTCTAATGGCAGTATATGAAGACATTGCTCAGTGTGAGAAAACAGAAGCAGCTGGTACCACTGTGCATGCTTCAGATCACAAGAAGTTGAGAGTATATCCTGTTTCCACGGTATCCAGAAAATCTTATTGAAACTCACAAAAGTAGAAAACAATTTATTTTGAAGGTTTTTGCTTTCTCCTTATTATAATGAGATATAATAATTATGACTCTGAAATGTATTTTATTTCTGGATATTCCTGCAATTTGGGAAAGTTAGTGAGAAAGAATTACTGAGACAACCAATAAAAACCAACATAGCAATGATTTGAGCTATAAACAGTCATGGTTCTCCTACCTTCTCTTTTGGTGAAACACAGATATCACATTTGGAACAGACCTTCTATGGTAATGTGTTTGAGAATAAACACCAGTAGTGTCATTGAATCTAATTTACCTGCTTTTGATAAGTAAGGTTTAGCATTTTGAGAGCCTGGGAGGAAACATGGGAGGAAGCAATCATACAATTACTGTTACTTCATGAACAGCAAGGGCAATTATTTGAATTAAAGTCTATGCCCAAGTCCATTCTCAGTAGATTTAGTAGATTTCTTATTAAGGCCTTTTAACCCATCTAAGGATGTCAACTCATGTTTGTTAAAAATTGACTCATGTTTGTTAAGGATTGACTCTTAAAAGACGGAAAACTCACAGGAGAGTCTGACAGTTGGTGAATTATTGAAAAAAGATGTAAAAAGAAATGAATAGAATTAATATTTTAGCCATGGTCCTTGACAGAGTTCAACATGTAGCTGCAGATTGACTGTCTATACACTGAATTAAAACAGGATAACAACATCTAGCTGATTATTCTTAGGTCGGAAAGTAGGCAGAGAAGTTTAAAGAAACAAAAGTAGGTAGTGGAAACAAAGTTAGGCTCTCTGAGTAAGATAACATAAAATGGAGTTACTTAATCCTAGCTGAACATTTAGAATCACTTGGAGAGTAGCTAATTCCTAGAGCTTAATGTGGAGAAATAAAATCAACACATCCAGGGATAGTCATGGGCATATGCAGCCATGACTGAGAACCATAGATTTAAATGACTGCAACGTTTTCTTGTATATACTTATAATGAGGACATTTTAAATTGAAAATATTTAATTAGTTTATTTTTTTACCCAAAGAATATTTTTGAGAGTATTTAATAGAGTATAATATGCTAAAACATATTTCAAATATGATCATCTTGACTTGCACATGGTAGGAATTCAATAAATGTTAGTTTGTGCCTTTGTTTTTCCAATAATGTGTTTATTTGTATACACATGTAGGTATACAAACATATGTGTATGGTAGTTACATGACATTAAATAAGGATGGTTGTTTTTCATAGAAATAAAGAATCAATCTTGCTTCCTATTATTATCTGAATGATAATCAATTGTTTCCCCACAACGAAAAAGTCCTGACTTGAGTTTTCTCAGTATGTTCTAATACTTTTTTATTTGTGGTTGTAAAAAGAGTAAGATTTATGTACTAGTAAGAGTGTTTCTGGTTGCAAGTAACAGAAAACTTTGATAAAAATGACATTTATTTGCTCAATTTTCTGGATTCCCAAAGTGTTTATGTTGTAGGTTGATAAAAATGGTTTCAAGTTAGAATTGATTCAGCAAAGCAAAACATTGCTAAAACCTACTTTCTTGTATCTTCTCTTTGCCTTTTATAGGGTTGACCTATTTCTGAGGCAAGCTCCCCTGCCTCTCTCAAGATGGCTGCCAGTACAACTCATGACAAACTCTTTCTAGTTCTCTTTTAGTGAGCAAGTGAGAACATCTTTTCTTCTAACCATAAAACAATGCTCAACAACACTCTTATTTGATTAGCTAGTCCACATCACATACTCATTATTAACTGATTATTGGTCCAAAAGGGCTGAAGTTATGGTTGGTTTAGGTAGGTCCAAATCTGGAGCTAGTGTTGGGGCTGAGAAAGACCAACTCTACTCAAACGATATCGTTACCATCTGCATGTGTGTGTGATGGTAAGCAGATAGATACCAGGGAAAGTAATCATCAAAATAGTGATCAAAATAGTGTATCTTAACATTAGCTAACCATAAGGTATATGTGCCTGATTGGCATTGTACACTTTCTCAAACCTTGGAATCAGTTTGTATAATCACCCTCACTTCTTGTACTACCTTGCTTTTTGTGCAGTACTTGTTACCAAACCCAGTTTCACAAAGATACAATGTAATCAAAAGGAATCTCCTGTGATCTAATGATGAAACTGTGAACTACCTTGACCTAATCCTTTCTACTGCATCTAATTCATGGTACTGGATTCCTTTTGAAAATTTTAAACAGTTGAGTGGTGCCCGGAGCTCAGTGGGTAGGGCATCAGCCACATACACTGGGGCTGGTGGGTTCGATCCCAGCCCAGGCCAGCTGAACAACAATGACAACTGCAACAACAACAACAACAACAACAAAAATAGCCAGGCATTGTGGTGGGCGCCTGTAGTCCCAGCTCCTTGGGAGGCTGAGGCAAGAGAATTGCATAAGCCCAAAAGTTTGAGGTTGCTGTGAACTGTGACGCCACGTCACTCTACCTAGGGCGACAGCTTAAGACTCTGTCTCCAGAAAAAAAAAAAACAAACAAAAAAGATGACGTGGGGAATGGTGGTGTCACCTGTAATCCTACCACTTTAGGAAGCTGAGGCAGGAGGATCCCTTGAATTCAGGAGTTTGAGAACAGCCTGAGCAAGAGCAAGACCCTGTCTCTACCAAAAATAGAAACCAAAAATAGAAAAAATAAGCCAGGACTGATAGTGTGTACCTGCAGTCCAAGCTACTAGGGGGACTGAGGTAGGAGGATCACTTGAACCCAGGAATTTGAGGTTCCTGGAGACTAGGCTGATGCCACTCTGCTAGCCTGAGCACCAGAGTGAGAATCTGTTACAATAAATAAATAATAAATAAATAAAATAGCTCTTAGCATCCTAAAGTGCCTTGATACAAAGATTGGGAACTGCAGTTATGGTTGTAAGGGAATATAAAATAAAACTCAGAATTAAAAAGCCATGTTTCCTAATTTAACACATCACTCAAAAAAGTAAATTACAATATAATTTTTTAAAATATCTTCTGAAAAGGATAAATACTTGATTTGTATAACAACATTTTTACTTACACACTTTTTTCTAAAACATATTAATAGAAAAGGTATATCACATTATATAAATTAACCTTTGGAGGTTTTCAATCCTTCTATTACATCAATAAATATTCTATTCTCAAGATTACTATGGAATTACAAACTTGTTTTAATGAAAAATGAAGAGAAGCAAGTCCAGGAAGAGATACAAGCTAATATTACTATAGATTCAAAACTTTATTATGCTTCTAACTGAAACGTACCAGTACCAATGGCAATAATTCTGGGGACTAGTCAATGTCCTAAGCTAATTCATTGGTCTTGTTGACTTGTTGCACATTGTAACTGGGCAAACAATACAGCATAAAAAATGATCCCCTCTGGATTTCTTTTTTCAATGACTGATTGTCACAAAATTAGGACAGAGTACTCATTTTTTTTCCTTCTAAAAAAAGAGTAATAAAATCCCATAGGCTAATGTATCACAGTAAGATTTTAGAAGGAGAAAAATCAATTGTCAGTAAGATACTTTGTAATAAATCTTATAGTAGTGACCTTGTTTGACTGCTATATATGGTGAAAAGAAGAGAATGCAATCAAAAACACATAAATGATTAATGCATTTCATACAGAGACCCATGATAACCATAGAATGTATTTGCTAAGGTGCTACAGTGAAAAGAAGGCAAACAAATGATATAGCTCAAGCAGGGAGTTTCAGAAGGACTTCTTAAAAAAGACACATGCAGTTAATTTCCTAGTTATTGTTAACTCTACACCAGAAGTACTGATATCAGATACATGTGATAAGGAACAAATGACATCCAGATTCCAGGTTGAAGGTATGTGATAGGCCTAGTGGGCCTAGACTAAGACAGAAAAGTGTCAGGCCTAGGCTATAATGGAAAAAATACCAGTTAACGCCTAGCAAATTTCCATACTGAAAGCTTTCAAATGAAATGAAGTAAGTCTGGTTCACTCCCAAGATAAATGAGAAAGTACTAATTGATTTCTTGCTTCTAGTTCATTCCCCGTTTCTTGCTTGGCTAACTCCCTGGGAAACAGATCAGGATGTACCAACTGTTCCTGGACTGACTTTTAAACAATACCAGATGGGGAAATTACTAAAACTAAGATGTATGGGGGGAAAGTACTGAAACTAAGATGTACAGGGGGAATATATTAAAACAAAGATGTATGACGTATAACTAACTGCAAAATTCTGCTTTTGTATAATGCTTGCTTGCATCCCAACCACATGCACCTGGACAGCCTGCGTGCCAGCCAGGATGCACACCAAGCCTTAAAAACCTGACCGCTTAAGCACTCGGGGCTGCTCTCAGAAACCCCATGTTGGGACACTGAGGCAGTTGCCAGCAGGCTCTTCACTAAAAGGACTCTGGTGTAAATTTGGCTTGTCTGGCAGTGCGGCCTTTGTGGAACTCCTGGGCACAACAGTATGAAAACTGTGGGACTAGTTAGTAGATTTTATTACTGAAAAATCCTGTAAGAGGATTATTCATTTTGCTCTGTTGATATTAGGCTTAGTCATATGATTTACTTTGCTCAAATGATGTGCTTCACTTGTTAGTAGGAATTTGAAAAGTGAGTATGTGGTTCACCATATATATTTTTTCCTCTTTATTAATATAGAGCAGAGCTTCAGTTGACCCTTGATGGGAATGTGGGATGACTGTACCACTGAGATATTCAGGGTGTTTGTCATTGTAACTTCGCCTAACTCATCCTGATTGATGTAAGTTACTGGCCATTATTATTAGTATAAACCAAATTTGGGGAAATACATGAAGAAGAGAAAAAAATCAATTGCTTTTATAATGGTATATCAAGGTTTTATAAACATGAAAGAGTCAGGTCACAGGAATGGAGAAAGAAGGAAAGAAAACCTTAGTAATTAACCCCACTGTTGGAATCCACAGCCTAGGACTATAGTGAATAACAACTCTCAAGATTTTCCTGGAACAGGCATTTTCATATATTCTCTCTGAGCTCAGAGAATTTCAGCCACTGTCTTATATATAGTCATACAGCTAATAAGAGAAAGGCTTACAATGCATTGCTTTGATTCTATCATCTGAACACAGGGCAGAACACCTGGCTAGGTGTGGCAGATGCTTACATCTCCCTTGAGGAGAGAACCTGATGTGCAGAGTGAAGTTAGTTGACAGCTTCCAGAGGCAGAAACTTTAGGGTTCAGAATTCAGTTGAGGCATTTCAGTCAAGGATGTGCTCTCTCGGGCCCCAGCTAATGACTGAGCATGGGAGGAGAATTTGAGGCTGGCCATTTCTGCTCAGTGCATTGTCTCTTCTATGGACAGTGTTTTTATGTATGTATGTATGTATGTATGTATGTATGTATGTATATATTTATTTATTGAGACAGAGTCTCAATATGTCACCCTCAGTAGAGTGCTGTGGCGTCACAGCTCACAGCAACCTTCAACTCTTGGGCTTAGGCGATTCTCTTGCCTCAGCCTCCCAAGTACCTGGGACCACAGGTGCCGGCCACAACACCTGGCTATTTGTTGTTGTTGTTGTTGTTGCAGTTGTTTAGCTGGCCCGGGCTGGGTTCAAACCTGCCACCCTCAGTGTATGTGGCTGGCGCCGTAACCAGTGCTACAAGTGACGAGCCTATAGACAGTCTTTATTCTGGGGCTCTCTGTAATACTGACAGGACTTTTTCTGAGCTGTACCGTGGTCTGAGGCTCTTTGTATCCCCTCCCCCTACTTTCTCTCATTCCTTTCACAGGGTTCGAAACTGCATCATTATGTGAAGCCTGTTTCGGCCTACTCCTGCTTCCTCCATTCTTATCTTGTACAGGTGCACCTGTTAAAGAAAAAAATAATTCTGACATTTGTAAAAGGGTGAGGAAGATTTTATTTTGGACTATCGTGATAGGTAACACTATCACCGTATGGGGAGAGACATCAGGTTCAGCTCCTAATACAGCAAATGCAGCTGAAGACTTATAGCCAATGCTCAGAATAAAGGACATCAGTGGGTGGAAAATTAAGAAGAGGAAACATCAAGGGTAGGGGAATTCTTGGTAACTAACTTAACAGAATTTTTGTTGAAAGCAGGCCAGAGGTATGGGATATCAAGGGTGGGGCAATTGTCCATAATTCTGCCTGGGCAGAATTCTTATTAAAACTAGGCTAGGCAGACCAAAGACAGGCCTAAAGACAAGGCTTAGTTGAAAAGAGGGCTCGGAGAGGCCTATCTAAAGTTTTGTCAAGGAGACAATCTTTGCCACACCCCAACTTCTTGTTTCATCTTAGCATCTACATTCTGAGCCCTTGAACTAACATACTTACATGAACTGGGAAGTTTGGTCAAAAATATGTTCTGTGGCAAATGTGTAGACCCTTATACCTTTTTTGTTGTTATGGCTTGAAGCATAAAGTTTTACCTCTTCAAAAAAAAAAAAAAAAAAAAAACAGAAAAAAAAAGTTGAGGTTTGAGTGCTGGTAAAGTGCTGCCATCTATGGGCTATTTCTAGTTTGTTAAGTACTGCAGGTAGGAGTTTACATGGTTTGTCTCATTTAATGCTCATATAACATTATGAATTAGATTACGTGGTTATTTTTATTTGAAGAAACTAAAGCACAGGTGAAATTACTTGTCTACGATAATCCTTCCAATAAGTGGCAGAGGCAAGATTCAAGCCCAGATTTGTTACATTTTAAGCCATCACTATTTACTCACAGTCAAAATAGTAGCTGATAAATTACTGTGATGCAAGTTTTCTGTCTGTAGGGAAAGAAGTGTAATATTTGGAGTCTGATTTATGGTAGGAAGGAGTTGATGGGGTATAGGATGCTTTGTGAGTATAAAATTTTGTACACACTTTTGCCCATTGTTGTGCCGAGCTCCTGGGAAATAAAACACATAGTCACAATTTGTGTGGACATCTCTTTGTAAAAGAAGTTCTACAGTTAACAGAAATCTAGGAATTTTATAACAAAATAGAAAACAGAGAAAAAATAAGTGGACCAGGTGCAGTGGCTTATGCCTGTAATCCTAGCACTCTGGGAGGCCGATGCAGGTGGATTGCTTGAGCTCAGGAGTTGGGAGACCAGCCTGAACAAGAATGAGACTATATATCTTTACTAAAAGTAGAAAAATTAGCCAGTTGTTGTGGTGGGTGCCTGTAGTCCCAGCTGCTGGGTAGGCTGAGGCAAAGGAGTTTGAGGTTGCCGTGAGCTATGATGATGCCACGACACTCTACCCAGGGTGACAGAGTGACTGTCTCAAAAAAAAAAAAAAAAAAAAAAGGCTCTACAGTCTACTTGTATTGAAAACATTATTTTGATCTCTTTTGGATAAAAAATAATGTTAAAAATGCTTGATCACAGACCCAGATGTGACTCTCAACTTTCTAGCCTAGCTCAGGATCTGCTTGTACTAAACACCATTCCTACTATGTACCAGCTCCTTTTCAGGAGCTGTTCTAGCTGGTAGTGGACATTGGCATGAGTCTGTGATTGTATGATGGGAACTGAATAAAGAAACAGCAAGTTAAGAGAGATCAATGTCAATACCTAAATGCCATTGCCTATTTGTTCATCCATCCCTAAACTCTGACTCTGAGCCCATTGAATGTTTATGTGGTATTTCCCAGGTTTTGGCCTGAGTCATGAATGGGTCATTTATCTGTTATTTCATGACCTGGTTATTAAGCATTGTAGCATAAATTATCATTACTGTGCCTAGGTTCCTCAGATTCCTTTTGATCATATACACGTGTACCTCGGATCCCTTTTGGTATGTAAGTTCTTCCAACAGCTAATAAATTTTATATCTTTTTTGATAGGACTCTCCTTGGGCTATCTGTACTTCTTTGCAGCACATGTGTGCATACACACTAAGATGCATGCACACATACACACTGCGCATACACAGAGCTACAAGTACCTAGGGTTTTACATTCCTAGTTTGACAGGCAGGGACAGAAAACCCAGCTCCCTTTTCTTGGGTCAAGAGGACTCAAAGACTTACTTAACTTTCACTCCAGAGGAACAGGTTGAAGTCTTATCTTCCATGGGATTTCCCTGAGCTCACATCCTTGCTTCATTTCCTTTTCTTGCCCATTCTTCCACTGGGTCTGGAGCACTTCCTTAATCACCTTATGCAAGAGTCCTGACAGTCTGTTTCTAACCTAAGAAAAGTGCTTACTAAATCTAAGATACTATGTTAAACAATGAAAATGACTGTTCCCTTCAAAGGGGTAATTGAATAATCACATATCACGTGCTATAACATAGCCAATGTATATTATGAAATGATACTACCGAGAAGGAAGTGATTACCATTAGCAAGTCTCTTTAGAGAAATTAACATTTAAACAAATTCTTGATGGGTGGACAAATGAGTAGGTATTCAGTGGATTAAAAGAAATGAAAGGCATTTGGGGGGGAAAGAAAGATTCTGTTATGGTGATAGTTTTTCAAGTAAGGGTTTTGGGGGACTTTATTGTATTCTGGAGCCAGTGCTTAACACAGTGGGGAAAAGAGCTCTACTGTGAATTCTGAAAAGGCAGGGACCCTTTCTACATTTACTGGATATATCAATACTATCTAATACATGGCTTAACACAGATGGTGTTTAAGACATTTTTTTGACATGTGAACCAAGAAATGATCACTTCCGGTTTTTCTTAGTTTTCTGTTATGTCCCAAAGTTTAGAGAGTTTAAGTAACATAGGATAGCTGCTTATAAGAAAATACTCAATAGATTAAGATGCTCTCTCTTTTCTAATGTACTAATTCATAAAGGTAGCATCTAATCAATCTTACTTAATATTTTTAAGCCCTTATTGTGTTGCAGGCACTCTACTGTGTTCTGATTATGAATCATAGTCATTAGGAATATTTATAATTTGGGTTTTAATACACACTCAGCAGCTAATTGTGTGACAATGAGCAAGTTATTCACCTCCATGGGAATAAAAACAGTGTCCATCTTACATGGTACTGTGGGAAGTATAAGAATGAATGTATGGAAAATTCAAATCATAGTACCTGGCATATAGTAATTCCTCTGTAAGTATTGTCACTGATTTTGGCATTCTGACTATGGTTGTTATTTCCATTGCTATGTCCTGTATCAGATTTACATGAGTTCTGTGACTTTCTTTGCTGTAGTGTTGCAGGAACGGAGACCCAAGGAAACAGCAGCTTTGCCTCAGGTGCAAGCTCGCTCCTGTAATTATTAAGAGATGCAAGAAACAGACTACACAGCTCAAAATGATGCACAGCAATCATCTTTATTTTGGGTCATATTATATACATTGGTGGTCACGTACACACTTAAATCTATGATCTACAGCCTTTTACCATTACCTAACTTCTTCTATCTAAAATTAACTTGTGGGGAAACATCCATTCTACAAATCAGCACAATACCTTCTGCTTTTACATTCTTCTCAGACATGCGTCAGCTTTTGAACAAAGTATCTAAATAAAGATCACAAAGAGCTTCAGGGGAACTGGGAAAATGAAACCTCTCAAGCACACACTTAGTTAACCTAAAATGGATTTATGACTTTGTTTCTCCACAGAGCAGAAATCTTTAGGCCCTTAAGACAATATGTGCAGAACATATGTCAACCTCTGATTCGTATCACCAGGGGTGGAGTTGACAGCCCCTAACCTCCTGGGCTTAATGGATGCATCCTTTCAGAGTCACTGTTTTTATGGACTTTTACCTCTGAACAAACAACCTCTGTGTACACTTGGGGGGTGGGGGGACAAGCTCTCTTGCTTCTGCATTAGCAGAAGCCATTTTAACCCATTAAAGGCTTGCTTTTGTGTGGCTTATGTAGGGTGGTCTTCTTACCCTACACTGTAGAGTCTGACTTTTACTGGGTTCCGTCTTATGAAAGATTTCTTTTTTTAATAATTGGCATATATTTACTTGTCTTTTCAAATACAGTTTTGAAGTTCAACAAACACCTCAATCTTCACATCTCTATAACAGAGGTCAAAGAAGTATGATTCTTCTTTGTGCAAGAGAAATGGCTGCAGAGAAGCTAAGGAACACGTCAATCACAGAAAAGACAATAGTCAGGGATGGTCCTTTGGTCTTCTAATAACTACGCCGGCATATCTCATCTGTGAACAGTGGCTTGATTGTGAAAAATTATAAAAATTGCCTGCAAAAGTAAAATGCAACCTTGCTTAGTTAAATCGAGTTCCTCTGAAATTAGGAAAGCCCCCTGTATTAGGAATAGGAATTAAATCACTGCTTATGGAAACAAATTCTAATACATCAAGGTTTTCTGTAGTAGTTCTAGATAGGAAATCTTCCTTTTTTCTTTTTATATCTTCCTTATCCTCTTCTTGCAGCCCTGGTTAAAAATAGGGGAGGACCCCATGAGGCTATCAGTGGAGTGGGAACCATAGCTGCTGTCTGACTCATCAGGGCTCTGAGGAATCCCACCTTCACTCATGCCTGACATGGGCTCCTTGAAGACATCACTGCCCAGCACACCATGCCCAGAAACATTGCCTTCTTCACTCTCTTGAGGCTTCATTTTCATGTGGGCCAGATTCCAAAGAGAAGCTTTTACCTTTGCACTTGAAGCCTGTGGTGAAGCTTCAACCTCCAGGTTAGATAGAAAGTGCTCACTCTGAACCCTTAGGACCCCCATGGGTAGTGACTGGTCCCTGGAAGCAAGGTCAGCCTCCAGTTCTTCTCTGACAGGAAAGGTGATGTCATTCACAGGTTCCTCCTTTGTCTTCACAGGTTTAGTGTCCTCCGTGGCTTTCTCAGGATTGACAATTCTTTCATATTCTTTGGAAAGCTGCTTACTAATCTGTAGCATGTAACTGTGATAGTCCTTGATGCGGTGCTGCCAGAACTTCTGGAGGGACAGCACACTGCCAATACCCACTTCATGGAATACCTGCTCCATAACATCAGGGAAAGAAGTCTGTCCCAGCCTGGCCTCCCGATCCACAGCAAAGCGCAGCAACTTGGTGAACTTAAGGAAATACTCATGTGCCACATCAGTTAGGGTCTCCAGAACACTTTCATTAGCACATTCGAAGCCTGCGTGGGCCAGGATTGTGGCCACTGCCTGGTAGAGGAGCTGCCGACAGGAGTGCCAGCTGAGTTCAGTCACAGGTTCCCCTTTTCCACAATAAAAGTCACTCTCTGGGTCACTGTGCCAGATCTGGAACGGTGCATTAGGATTCTTACAACGTAAAGGTAGGAGATCATCAGGGAGAGGAGGTGATGCAGGGCAGGAAGGAAGAGGTTCACTCTCTTTAGTCTTTACACCTTCTGTCTGCTGCTGATTCCGGGCCTTAGCTGTGGCAATAAGGTTGCGAAGACGTCGGTTGTGTTGGATCAACTGAATGGTATGGATGGTGAGGCTGCATGGCCCTGAGGGGATGTCCGGCATAGTGGGGGGCTTGGGCTTGTTGGCTGAGGGTTGGTGCAGGGGTGGGTCATGAACTTCTACCAGATGGAACTCCTGAGGAAGCAGATCAAAGGAACTTCTATTGGTCTGGCTTGATGATGTTGGTATCTCTCCCCAGTATTGTTGCCGATTCATTGCTCATATGTTTCTTGAAGTTCAACAAACATTTATTGAATGCCAGGCGTTATGTGAGGAGACAAAGACCAATAATACAAGATCCCTGTCCTAAGGAATGTCCAAATTCACCAGGGGAAGGGGGTGGCGTCCTTGGTCTGGGTCAGCAGGCACCAATCACGGGGTCCTGAGGTTGCCCAACATCTAGGGAAGCCAGAAGATGGAGAGGTCTGGCTCAGAATGAACCCGAGGAGGTGCCACTATTCACTGCTGTGTGGTAGAAGCGCCTGGGCAGCTGTCGGGCCCCAAGTGGCTTGAGGCAAGGGTCACGTCAGGCCCGGAAAGCTGTTTTGTTGATAAGTGGTCCCTGTCTTCTGAAAGATTAAGAAGAATAAATGATTATACAATACTATTTACAGAAACCCTGACATCCAAATCACCTACCTAATGCTTAGTTTCTTCATTCATCCCCCAAACAAACGATTAACTCTCCATCTTGGCAAGACAAATTCATACGTAATGGATTGGCTTTCATTTAGTGAATGACTGTGTAGATTTTGAGTGTAACCAAAGGCACTACTGTCTGCTGAAATTTCTCCCCAGCAAACAAGGAAAAACAAATGTCTTTTTTTTTTTAATAATTTTATTAAATCATAATTGTGTACATTGGTGCAATCATAGGGCAGAATGTGCTTCATATACAATCAGAAACATTTTGATTGTACTGTGAGAGATAGCCCTCATAGCATTTTCTTAATCACT